>SNQJ01S0027433.1:24693-57373 GCA_010110895.2 Picea sitchensis | reverse complement strand
AAACAAAGGTAGCAGCCTCACATTGAGTTGGTGCTCAATTGTAAATGATGTACAGAACTGAAAAAGATTGCCTATCATTTCGAAGAAGAAGAGGTTTTCTCCCTTTATGGTTTTCCTCGTGAAAATCTGTCTCTGTGTATACTTTATGTGTGACTGATGGTCTTTATTTTTACTATACATATGTTGTATGTTGTTGATGATCACTTGAAGGAAGATTAATAATTTCTAAGAGGTATAAAATTGTTTAAGCTCATAAACAACTGATTCACCCCCCCTCTCAGTTGTTTTAGTATTTCCAACAAACCCTATATCACTATCACTATATGTTAAATACCATTCCACTAGGAAGAGAAGGGTTTCCATTATTTTGTATTGTATGTTGAACATAGCATCTAGGGAGTGGGATTTGAGAGCATAATAGAGGTCGGAAGAGGAGTTTTTAGTAACCACTCTAGCCACAGATTCATAGGAAACTCCATAGTGAGTGCCCCTTTCTTTGTATTTTCATTTTCATAACCGAAGAAAAGAGAGTAGAGCATAAGACTCACCTTCTAGTTGGGTTTTATCTCGTATTAGGTTGTTGAGGGGGATGGATTCCCAATGTTCAACAATGGGGATTGAACCCAAGGATGAGGCCCAATTAGAGTCCTCCTTCTTTGGTATTTAATAATCCTCTAAGTTAATAGTTCAGAAACCGTTTGATGAGCTTTAACAATTATTTTCTCTCTTTTGTTTTTAGGTTTTTATTTTATTAGAACTAAATTGAATTAACAAAATGACCTAACTTTTCATGGGAATATTTTTTCTAGGATAACATGTAGAGAGATCCATAGATATGATTGTGATTCTAATAAAAATTTTCATAAGTAATTCCTCCAAATAATATTAACATATATTCCAGATCATAAGTTGAAAGAGATGAAGATTAAAATACTCATAATTATTTCTACAAGTAAATCAAAATGGGAAAAACTGAAAGAAAATTTACTAAGAATAGAAGTAATTTAATCAATACTGCAAGATAGCTTGTAAAGAATCGAATATATTACTATATAACCAAGACATTCACACAATAACAGAACAATCCACAATCATATGTAAATGCACACAAATTTCTTAGAAAAACTAAATTCCTTTGGTCCAATCAAATTAATCAAAATCAAGCCTTGAAATAATTCTTGGCTTCCCACGTTTTCAAAAAATGGTTCCAGAATAAGAAAAAGGTTCCTCTTCCACCTTTACTTCAAGAATTTATAGTATTAATAAAAAATTAAAAATAGTAAAAGAAAACAAGCAAAAGTAAACAAATTAGCATGTTTCTATTTCTCTAGTAATGTGTTAGTTTTATCCACTGCATGTTCATGCATCCCAATTGATTTATTCACCGCTACATAGATTGTTGGCTACTTGATAACATCTATGTGAGGATTGAGATTCTCAGTTGTTGCATGTGCGACATCATAGTTGACCCATTTCTGAAATATTTCCTTGCAGAACCGTTGCTAAGGGAACATGTGGTTTTCCATGGCTACACACAAAGTGTAATGTCCCTGTTATAATCCCTAGTTTAATTAATGCATAATGTATATAAGATATGTGCCTATGGCCAGGTGATGTAATATACAAATTGTATATCTAAATTTAATAAATCAAATATGATGCCAGCTGTTGGGGGCGTGGATAGAGATTGGTGGATGAGTAATCCACAGGAGAGGAGGGATCTAAAAAGGGGGTTTTTATTCATGAGTTTAATTCCCAATCATTTTCTTGATTTTTGATGTTTTGAGTGAACCTTTTGATTTTCACTTGAGTGTAGAAGAGCCTAATAATTGAGTACATGTAAGAGGTGGGTGTGAGGAGTCACATCCCATATTTATTGGGAGCATGGTTGTGACACCCTGTTTCCCCCAGTTTGTAAATATAACTATAAATGGCCAAAAGACTATGGCAAACTTTATATGTGTGAATATTGATTCGATGGACCTTTGTTTGAAAGGTAAACAAATGTGAACCTAATTATTTACTAAGAAAATTGACAAGTGTTGCATGACTAATGGAAGGGGGGTGTACTTAGAAAGACCATGAATGTTATACGAAGAGAGGGTGAAGGGGTTCTAGGAATGGTTACATTAACCTTCACCAAACTAGTGCTTACTGGATTTAATTACTCATGACCAGAACCACCCTCTGACCCAAAAATGAATGATCTTCAGGTTGGTGGTGGGAAGACCTCCTCAAGAGTTAATGAGGGATGGGGTGTGTAAGAAATCATCCGTAAGGCTTCTAGACTTGAATGATGACTTGGAATTTGGGCCACACGTGACCCTGCTGAAAGAGGCGAGAACGAAAGGTGTGGTGGGCAGAGGGAAGAACATTCTTGCGAAGAGTGTAGAGACGGGAAGTGAACCTCAGGGATTCAAGGAAGAATGGAAAAACTAAGCGTTCTAGACACAGGAAATGGCAGAGAAGTTTATGATACAAGCTGATAAACGAGGCTAGTCCTCCTTGCTTGGTATCATATAAACCATTGCTAGGTACCTGCGGGAAGAGGAGAGTAAGCTCTGTCCCTATTGTGGCTGAGAAAGAAGAAAAGGATGTGTTGCAGAGCATCATGGTCTAGCTCGGGGGTGGCTAGTGATAAATTCGTTTGGAGTGACTGAGCCTACGGTTGGGTGGAAGCGGGCACCCCTTCCAGTAGTGCAGAGCATCATGGTCTAATCGCGGCTAGTGATAAATTCAGTTTGAGGATCGAGCTTCATTGCTGCGGGAAGCTGGCACTCTTCCAAAGAGGTCGCCAAGCATTGGTCCGATTCTCGATGAGTTTTTTCTCGGACCTAAATTGTTGAGTTAGAATGATGAATGATTTCTTGCTTTTACATATATATATATATATATATATATATATATATATATATATGCTGTATATAAAATCTCTATGTGAAATGGCTATGTGATGCAGATGCTTCCATCTACTTGGGAACTCATACTTCCCAATGATAAATTGTATGCCCAGCTTCACTCCAAAAAGATTCCCAAGAATAAGTCATAAAATGGTCGAGAAAGGAAATATCATCTAGACCTAAAACCATCGATATGAAGAGAATACTCTCCCCTGACCCTGTGCCGTGTGAATTTCCAGACCCAAGTCCCTATCCCGTTCAGGGTGGGAACTCAGGAAAATTGTGATAGGAAAATACCGAAAGGTAAATGTTTTCCTTGTCCGAAGGATGAACGAACGAGATTCATCCGGAAGGAGCTAAGGGTTGTCATGTCCGTTGGCTATGGGAAAGAGCGAGGGAGTTAACCCCTCTTTCTATCACCACCTTTGGATCCACGAAGTTCGAAGTTTATGTATCGCAAGGCTGGTTGGTGTGACCAAAACCCCCAAACCGGTCGCTGAAGTAATGTGGATCGTTGATCTATGGATCCTTTAGGAACCACCTCAACCATTGTATCTGTGATTTCAGAGTTCACACACAGGGAGAGAACAAATCCCGTTCGTCGGATCTATGCACAGAGGACCATAGCCATGAGATCCAAAGGAAAGTGCACAAGGTCTAACCCTTTGAAAGTGCTTAGGAGAGTGGACTTTTGTGAAGTCTCAAAGTTTCAAAGCCAGTTGGAACTTTCCATTGTCTAGGGGGACACGTGGCAACATATCTGAGAGTTCAAGGATTCAGACCTTAGAATATTAGTGAGAAGAGGCGAATACCCAAGGAGTTGGGAGCCACATCAATCCTAGTCGTACGTCGTGAAGGGACACATAGCGAGAGATAAGCGTTTCACGACCGCAACCTCGAAGTCGAGATAGGAATTGTGAGAGCTTCCTCGCGAAGTCGAAGCCTATGACGGATCATAGTCACGACGTAAGGAGGACAAGGACCGGCCGATTGTCCCAGGAGATATCAGGAATTAGAAGAAGGAAGGTGAGCAACCCTCCATCTTGAGAAACATGAAGTCCTGATTCACGAAGAGTCGATCTAAGTTGTTGGGTCGCGGGAGATTGTGGACCGTTGATATGACATTGGGAGTTCATATTTCGAGATTTCGAGGAAAGGAGATGGACTGATTTCCACTTTCGTGATACACAAAGTCCTGAAGCACTTGAGGGATGGGGATCGAGTCATAACAAGGGGTCACATGGATGGAGGTTAAGGAGCGAAGCTAGTGTTAGGCTAGGCTCTTAGTTCGGGAGTTGGGTGAGTCAAGATTGACTCATATGTGAGTACCCAACGATAGGAGTCACGAAGCACATTTTAGTTAGGCTTGTGGTCACGGGTAGTGGTCACATGGAGGGGGGGCTTGCACTGGGTGCTTGTTCGCNAAAAACAAAAATTTAGAGACTTTACACTATAGAAGCTCCTTCAGAAGGGTGGGTGTGTTACAAATTGGTATCATAGCATGGTTACAACACTTGGCCTATTTGGCTTCATGGACAAGTTGCATAAAAACCACATTAAGGGGTTTAAAGGGTGATATCCTACCTTACTCCCTTCCTACAGAGTCTGGTTAAGCCCTTAGTATAGAAAAAAATGACAGCTTACTGTTGTGTGTGTATGTATTTAAGAAATGTGAATTATGTGTTGGTTATGAACAAATATAATGTTAGCTAACAAAAAGTGTTTTGTTTTCACTCAAGAGGTCGATCAACCATAGGAAACTGCAATCATATAGAATGGTGATGCACCACGAAGTGGGGGATGGATCCCATAATAGAGACAAAGATTCTGACGAGAGGAGGGCGATAGAGACCCCTTTGGACCTAGCTAAGACTGTGAGGAGTCTGATGGCCGAATTACAGAGCTACAAGGCCGACAACAAGAGATTGATAAAAGAGAAAGAGAAGCAAAAAGAGATTAATGCAATCTTGTTGTAGAGTTTATTTGACATACAAAGACAACTGTAGCATGGACCTGACACCAGTCATGTGGATTGAAGACAGATAAAGAGAAGTCGAAGTCCACCTGAGATACATAAACATGGCCCTTTAAGTGGTCGCACTGGGAGGAGTACCTCGAGAAAGGTCCAACTTGGAGACAAGGGACAAGCACCGGACGAATCCTCTGGAAAGGAAATAGGTGACTCTAAGGGATCTTCTAGTAGTATAATCGGTTCACATTCTCAAATAAAATGAAAGAAACGAAAGCATTCCAAAAGTCATAATCTCGAAGAATTCAGGAAGGCCAAACCACCCTCTTTCTACGATGAGATTAAGAAAGGAGAGGAGGCAGAGGCCTGACTGCTTGGACTAAAAAAGTATTTCAGAGTCCATGAATTCTCTGAAAACTTGAAGGCTCGAGTAGCCACTTTCAACCTGAATGGAAAGGCTTCCATTTGGTGGGAAGACCTTAAGAATGTGAAAGGGATTCATGAAGAGGACCTATCTTGGGAACGGTTTAAGAAATACTTTAGGAAGAAGTATTTGTTGGAAAAATATTTCGACGAGAAGACTAAAGATTTCTATGAACTCAAGCTGGGGCAACTCACCATAGAAGAATATGTCAGTAGATTCCTTGAGTATTTAAGGTATGTACCCTACATAAAAGCGGAAAATGCAAAGGTGCAACGATTTATCAGTGGACTACCTAAGGACTATCAGAACATAATTGAGTTTGACGATCCAAAGACCCTAGAAGACACTATCCGAAAGGCAAGATATTGTTATGAACAACTTGGGATTTAGACAGAACCTCGCGAAGGTTGGAAGCAAAATAATATTTCGGGGTTCCAGAAAAAGGGTTTTAAACCCCCAAGATTTAAAAACTATAAGAAGGATTCAAGGATGAGATTTCCTGCCCGAAGTGTACGCCAACACAATTTCCCCTCCCAAAGAGGAAATAAACCTTTTGGATCAAACCCAGGAAAGATGGATAACCCAAATAAAGAACCCTTGAAATGTTTGGGTTGTGGAGAAGAATATCTACTAAGGGACTGCTTGCACAGACAACAGAACAGTAGGAGAATTTACAATGTCCAAGAAGCTACCACCATCAATGACATGGCTAGGAGTATTCCACAAATTTATGCAACCATGGATAATAAACAAGATGAACACCAAGCTTCAGTGGTGGAGATGGAAGGTATGATCACCAACCATCTAGTATCTATTTTAATTGACCCTGGTTCAAATTTGAGTTATGTGGCCCCTCAGGTTGTTGATAAGTGTAAATTACAGCTACATAAACATCATAAGACATGGTTGGTATAGTTAGGCACTCGCACCAAAAGAAAAATAGCAGAGGTCATACCAACTTGCCAATTCACTGTGGATGGATTGTCCACCCAAGATAACCTTAACATACTTCCCCTAGGATCGTATGACCTATTGATTGGTATGGACTGGATAGTTGCATATAAAACTAAGCTGAATTGTTACCACGAAACCTTAGAATGTGTAGATGAAGAAGGGAGAAAGATAACCCTCCAAGGGATTCAGAATCCTGTCTCAGTGAGACGAATATCATCCCTTAAAATGAAAAAGTATTGCAGAAAGGGGTGTCCTCTATATGCAATATAGGTGTTGGAATCTATTGAGGATGACATAACAAGCCTAGAAGACCACCCCATACTAAGAGAGAATATATATGTTCTTCCAGAAGAGGTATCAGGTCTACCTCCGAGAAGGGACATTGAATTCTCAATAGAACTTGCACCTGGAGTGGTGCCAGTATCTAGGACCCCCTATAGGATGAGTACACTCGAGCTAGTTGAAATCAAACTACAACTAAAGGAAATGATGGACAAAGGCTACATCTGGCCTAACGTGTCTCCATGGGGAGCACTAGTCCTATTTGTTAAGAAGAAATATGGTACATTCCGACTATACATAGATTATAGGCACCTCAATAAGGTAACCATAAAGAAAAAATACCCCTTACCCACAATCGATGACTTGTTCGATCAATTGGGGGGTGCTACCATTTTATCAAAGATTGACTTGAGATCTGGATACCATCAAGTCCAAATCAAGGATGAAGACATCCACAAAACCACCTTCAGGACAAAATATGGTCACTACGAGTTTCTGGTAGTACCGTTTGGATTAACCAATGCCCCTGCCACCTTTATGTGCTTGATTAACGATGTACTCAGCAAATTCCTAGACAAGTTTGTATTGGTTTTTATTGACGATATCTTAATCTACTCCAAGGATAGAGAGGAACATGAGGAAGATCTTGGGCTTGTACTTCAAGTGCTAAGAGAGCATCAACTCTATGCCAAATTTAGCAAGTGTGCCTTTTCCCAGAAACAAATACATTACTTGGGCCATGTCATATCCAAAGAAAGGGTAGTAGTAGACCCTGACAAGATTAGATCCATCATGGAATGGCCTACCCCAAAAGATGTTTTGAATATAATATCCTTTATGGGTTTAGCAGGATACTATAGGAGTTTTATAAAATGGTTTTCCAATGTTGGTCGTCCAATAATTACCCTCCAAAGGAAAGGGGTTAAATTCATTTGGACACCGGAATGTGAAGAAAGGTTTCATTCATTAAACCACCTTCTGACCCATGCGCCCATGCTAAAGATCATCGATCTTGATAAGGACTTCCTCGTGTGTACAAATTCTTGTAAGGAAGGAATAGAAGAAGTCCTTATGCAAGAAAGAAGCGTAGTTTGCTATGAATCTCGAAAATTGAATGAACACGAAGTCAACTATGTGACCCATGATCTAGAGTTGGCCACCATAGTGCATTCTTTGAAAATGTGGAGGCATTACCTCCTGGGTATGAAATTTGTACTTATGATAGACCACTATGAATTGCGACACCTGTTTGACCAACCAAAACTCTATGCTAGACAAGCTAGGTGGATGCATGGACCTCCTTAGCGAGTTTGATTTCAAAATCAAACATATTAGAGGAAAGGAAAATAAGGTGGTCGATGCCCTTAGCAGAAGTATGAAAAAAATTCACCTGGAAATGGTGAGTACATGCAAGACGAATGTCAGGGAAAGGGTCAGGAACGCACAAGAAACAAACACATTCTTCCAGACCGTGACCTCGTAACTGGAGAAAGAACCCACAGGGATAAAGTATGAAGTCTACCAGATGCTAGATGGAGGTTTGCTGACTTACCGAAACATGTTGTATATTCCAAGTTGTGACGACTTGAAGAGGTTCATAATGGACGAATTTCACAAGAGACCATACACTGGCCATCCAAGATATCAGAAGATGGTCACGGTCACTAGGAAACAATTCTATTGGCCTAGATTGAAGAAAGACATAGCTGATTATTTAGCTAAATGTCTAGAGTGCTAGCAAGTTAAAGAAGAACACCGACACCCAACAGGATTATTACAACCTCTACCAATCCCAAAATGGAAATGGGAGACCATCTCCATGGATTTCATCACTAGATTACCAACATCGGCCAGGCAGAATGATGCCATCATGGTAGTAGTGGATAAATTGAGAAAGTCCACTCATTTTATTCTCGTCAAATTGACTTGCAAGGCAATAGATATTTTCAACATATTCATGAAGGAGATATTCAGACTACATGGCATGCCTAAGGAGATCGTGTCTAACAGAGACACAAAATTTACTTCAAACTTTTGGAAATCCTTGATGGCTAGCATGGAGACCAAATTATTGTTTAGCACAATCTATCATCCTCAAACCGATGGACAGACATAAAGAGTGAACCAAATACTAGAAGACATGCTAAGGATGCATGTAATGCATCAACCTAAAAAGTGGGAAGATTACCTGCCACTGGTGGAATTTGCCTAGAACAACGGCTACCAAGAAAATCTAAAGATGAGCCCTTTCGAAGCCCTCTATGGTAGGTCGTGCAACACTCTAGTCAGTTGGAGTAATCCCGTGAATATAATTGCGATTGGACCCGAAATGTTGAAAGAAATGGAACAACAAGTGATTCCGATAAAGAAAAATATGAAAATCCCTCAGAATAGACAGAAAAGTTATTCCGACAGAAAGAGAACCCCCAAAGAATTCAAGATGGGAGACCACGTCTATCTCAGAGTTAGGCCTAGGAAGAGTTCTCTGAGGATGGGAGCTTGTGCCAAGTTGGAACCTCGGTATTGTGGACCTTTTGAATTTCTAGATAGAGTGGGACTTGTAGCCTATAGGCTAGCACTTCCTCCCACAGTAAAAGAACATAATGTTTTCCATGTTTCATTATTGAAGAAATATGTACATGATTCTAATCATATAATTGAATGATTTGTGATCCAGGTGGAACCAAAGGGAGAATTCCTGCTAGAACCTCAATGCATACTAGAAAGGAAGGAAACCCCACTCAGGAACCAAACCATTTCACAGGTCAAGGGGAAGTGGAAACACTTTGGCCCAGATGAGGCCACATGGGAAATGGAGGATGCCATGAGACATGCATACTCATTTTTTTTCACTTATGTACATACAGGACATGTTCATAGATAGAAAATCGAGGATGATGTTCCTTTAAGGGGGAGGGAATTGTGACACCCTGTTTCCCCAAGTTTGTAAATATAACTATAAATGGCCAAAAGACTATGGAAAACTTTATATGTGTGAATATTGATTCGATGGACCTTTGTTTGAAAGGTAAACAAATGTGAACCTAATTATTTACTAAGAAAATGGACAAGTGTTGCATGACTAATGGAAGGGGGGTGTACTTAGAAAGACCACGAATGATATACAAAGAGAGGGTGAAGGGGACCAGGAATGGTTGCGTTAACCTTCACCAAACCAATGCTTACTGGATTTAATTTCTCAGGACTAGAACCGTCCTCTGACCCAAAACTGAATTACCGTCAGGCTGGTGGGTGGGAAGACCTCCTCAAGAGTTAATGAGGGATGGGGTGTGTAATCACTCATCCGTAAGGATTTGAGGCTTGACCACTGATTGGGAATTCGGGCCACATGCGCCCCTGCTGAAAGAGGCAAGAAGGGAAGGTGTGGTGGGTAGAGGGAAGAACACGCTTGAGAAGAGTGCAGAGACTGGAAGTGAACCTCAGGGATTCAAGGAAGAATGGAAAAAATAAGCATTCTGGACATAGGAAATGGTAGAGAATTTTATGATACAAGCTGATAAATGAGTCTAGTCCTCCTTGCTTGGTATCGTATAAACCATTGCGAAGATCCCGTGGGAAGAGGAGAGTAACCTCTGTCCCTATTGTGGCTGAGCGAGAAGAAAAGGTTGTGTTGTAGAGAATCGTGGTCTAGCTCGGGGGTGGCTAGTGGTAAATCCGTTTGGAGTGACTGAGCCTATGGTTGGGTGGAAACGGGCACCCCTTCCACTAGTCACTTCACATTGTTTGATTCTGATAAGTGTTTTCTCAGACCTAAATTATTGAGTTAGAATGATGAACGATTNAAACGGTATGCCCAACTTCACTCCATAGAGCTTCCCGTGCATAAGTCATAAAATGGTCAAGATAGGAAATATCATGTAGACTTGAAACCACCCGTCTGAAGAGAATACTCTCCCCTGACCCCCGTGCCATGTGAATTTCTAGACCCAAGTCCTTAACCCATTCAGGGTGACAACTCAGAAAAATAGTGATAGGAAAATACCAAAAGGGAAAGGTTTTCCTTGTCCGAAGGACGGCCGAACAAGATCCGTTCGGAAGGAGCTAAGGGATGTCATGGTTGTTGGCTATGGGAAAGAGTGTGGGAGTTAACCCCTTCTAGCACCTTAGATCCACGAGTTCTGATTTCGTGTATTGAGAAGGTTATGGGTTGGTGCAACCAAAACCCCTAAAACCCGAAGTCACAAAGTAACGTGGACTGTTGATCTATGGATCCTTCAGTACCCACCTAGACCATTGTATCTACGAGTTCAGAGTTCATGCATAGGGAGAGAACAGATCCCATTCGTCGGATCTATCTGCAAAGGACCATAGATGTGATATCCAGAGGAAAGTGTACGAGGTATAACCCTTTGAAAGTGCATAGGAGAGTGGACTTTTGCGAAGTCCTGAAGTTTCAAAGTTAATCAGAACCGTCCATCATCAGAGGACAGGTGGATGAAAATCCAGGAGTTCGAGGATTCAGACCTCAAAAGATTTGCAAGGAGCAGAGGAGAATACCCGAGGATTTGGGAGCCGCAGTAATCCTAGCCGTTCGTCGTGAAGGGAAACGTGGAGAGATATCAACATTTCGCTAACTCGCAACTCGGAAAGTCAGAGATAGGAATCATGAGAATGCGCGAAGTCCGAGTTCATGATCTGATTGCATCCGTCAATTGATGGGAGGACGGAGACCGTTGATTTTCCAAGGAGATATCGAGAATTGGGAGAAGGAAGGTGAGCAACCCTCCATCTTCGCAAAACACAAAGTCCTGATTCGTGAAGAGTCGATCTAAGTCGTTGAGTTGTAGGAGATTGTGGACCATTGATATGACATCGGGAGTTTGTATTTTGGGATTCTGAGGAAAGGAGATGGAATAATTTCCACCTTCGCGATACACGAAGTCCTGAAGCATTTGAGGGATGGGCCCCGAGTCATAATGAGGGGTCACATGGATGGAGATTAAGGAACGAAGCTAGTGCTGGGCTATGCTCTTAGTTCGGGAGTTTGGTGAGTCAAGGTTGGCTCATATGTCAATACATGATGATAGGAGTTACAAAGCGCCTTTTAGTTAGGCTTGTGGTCATGGGTAGTGGTCACATGGAAGGGGGGCTTGCGCCTGGTGCTTGTTCGCGCGGGAGAACAAAAACGAAAACATTTAGAGGCTTTACACTATAGAAGCTTCTTTAGAAGGGTGGGTGTGTTACAATGGGGCTAAGTAAAATCATCTTAGGGAATAGTGTGAGTCGAGAAAAGAGAAATAAAGGAAATTCATATGGGAAAAATACAAGAGTTTTACAAGAGATTTTGGGGACAACAAAGAGATTAGAGTGCTGAAAATTGGGGAAAACAATGATGGACTTGTTAGAATTTGTTGAAAATAGAAGAGAAAATTTGTCAATCTTGAAGAGGAACTAGGTTTTCAAGATTGAAGAGTGAAATCGTATGTGTGAGTTGCATTGGAGTAGCATACTTGATACTATTTTGTTTCATGGTAGTTTTCCTCATAGCAAGTTTCCTTGAGTTCCCAATAGTGAGATTCTTGGTTACCTATGCTAGAAAGATTGTTGGTTACTATTTCCCTTCTTGGGTTGTCTAAGTTATTGACCCAGGGTTCATGTCACTCAGGGTTCCAACAAAGCCTCTAAAACTATCGTCCTTCCTGGTAATCCATAAGGAAACACAACACCCAGAAGGTACTGCGCAGTCTCACCCGAGGTAGCTTTAAATGGGTGACTGTAAGACTCAGGTTTTTACAGCCTAGGACAGAGTAGGGGATAGGGGTTTCTTGATTAAATCCAGGTACCATGAGTTGTAAGGTAAACTACTTATCCCTTTAACTCACATACGTATATTTCATAGTTTCAATTCCAATAGAGTGTAAACAGATTCATAAAAATGTGCTAACTCATTCATCAATCTTAACCATTAATTGTTGAAAGAAAGAAGAGACATGCATACATTCAACATATTACATGAGTATTACTGTGGTTCACCCCCTCCTAGGCTACGTCCACAAAGATTTGTCTCTTGGCTCTTTTATTATGGTAGTTCTGCATTCCTGGCACCACGCACTTACAATTCTCCACAAAACTGGGTAAGATCTATGTGAGGCGAACTAGATTGCACTAGGCTCTACAGCCTGCGGCCTAATCCTCATATCTACCTTCCCTTGTATCTTCTTTTCTCAACAGCTTACAAAATTGGTTCATATAGCTAAAAACCTTACATATCGCCTACGCTCCTGTGTGGTTACAGTCTCCAAAACTTAACTCCAAAGCCTAACCCTCAACAACAACAATAACACTAACAACAACCCACCTTATATGATACTTTCATATCTATATTTATACATTTCGGGCTCTTCAGACATTTACAGAATATTACCAAAACCCTAACCCTTCTTACGCTAGGTATTTATCCCATATGCGTGTTGTTCTTCCTCCAGCTGTCAATTTCCTTTGTGCACGTTTTCTTGCATGCACGTGTGCTATTCTTTTGCCAGTTGTTACTTCAGTTTTCTACACGCTTTCTTTCCCATGATCATTCTTCTTTCCCCTTCGGTCTAGTGCCAAAAGGCCCCCAACACTGACATGTGACTCGTCCCGAGTCACCTAATTTCTCCATGCTTCCTTGATCTCCTTGGTGATCGTCTGGAACTGTTCTACAACTTTGCTACTTTTGTCATTGCCTGCGTAGTTTTCTCCTTGATGGTGTCAACTGTTTGAGCTGCCACTTCCTCGCTCATCAGTCCTGTGCATTCTAGTTGAGTCTGCGCTATCTGTTTTCTATCTTCTTCTGCCTGTGAAAGTACTTATACTACCCGTTCCTGCAACGGTTCTATTTGTGAGCCTGACGCTCATGTTTCTGTGTTTGCACAGTGATAAGTTCTGTCTGTATCTTCTTCAAATCTTGTGTTCCCTTGACCCATTTTGGAATTGGCATGGTCTTCTATTGCTGCTTGAGTTCTTGGATCATTGCATTGATCCTCTCCTCCTCCTTGTCCTAGTGTTGGACCTGTGGATCCTCTTCCAGCCTTGTCCAAAGTTGCCCTGCTTTATCCAACAAGTTGATTGTCATGCTGACCTGTTTTTCTACCTCTTGCAGTTGCATTGCTGCTTCCTTCTTCCTTTTCTCCTTCACTTCTAGTGGAGTTGTCGATCTAATCTGTCTGCAGAGAGTCTTGATCTCCTTCTAATACTGATCAATTGCATGTGAAATTTGGTCGATCTTTTCTGTGGCCAGGAGTTCATTTCCTTGCGCTGTAGTTGGAAGTTTCCCAAAAATTTCTTCCACTCTGCGTTCCATCTCGTTTTTGCATTCTTTCTCCTCCTGATTTTCAGATTTGTCCTATGCACAAACTGTTTCCAGCACTTCCCGCTTCTTTGTTTCTTATTGTAGCTCAACTAAGTTTTTATGTGCTCGCGATTACATCTCATGGTCGACGCTAACCTGTAGTTTGTATAATTCTCTTGATGGCATTCGTGTCAAGATCAATTGGATATGATCCAAATCCTTCAGTGGTGTCTGCCCCAAAATTTCATTTATTCACAACATGCTAGGATTTATGTAGACCATGGAATGTGTGTGTGGCATCGAAAGAACTGGGTCGCGTTCTTCTACCTCCACCCTTTCTGTGGTCTATGTGGTCGATGGCTCTATGCCTCTACTTCTACTTGTGATCTGGGCTTCCACAAATTTCTTAAGGAGCTGTCCCATTTTTGTCAGTTCCTTCTGCAGTTTGTCCATATGGTGCGCGACATAATCGAAATCCTCTGTGAGGCAGTCTTGGACCATTCTAGAAATCATCTCTCCATCATCCTCTATGATTGTGTAGTTCAGTGGTGGTCATTGTGCCTTTGTTTTCTTGTGTGCACCTGCTTCATGTACCACAGGTCTCTTAGTTCCCCTTGGTTTCTGTGTGATGGGGTTCGATGTGGTTTCCTGTGCTCCATCAGCTAGTTTCCACTGTCCATTGGTTGGCTGAGTGGTTTTTGTCCTCCCCTTCTGGGTCCCTAGCTTCTCTGAGCTGTCGTCTACCTGAGTCGACTTGGTTTGGCTCGTTCTTCGTTTCTTGGGTACTGGGATTTGTGGAGACTGTGTTTCCGCCTGCACAACTCCTCCTTCTGCTATTTGTCCCAGTACTTCTTTGGGTATGGTTCGAATCCTTCATTCATCAGGCCATTCGCTGATGATCATGTCGATATCTCCCTTGGTGACGCAGTAGCACATCTGTAGCCACTTTTTATCTAGATCCTGCCTTGGTTGTATCCACATGGCTTGTCTCCTAGTCCAAAAATTGGCGATGCCCCTGTATCGTGCGACAAGCTCTGGTGTTATTCTCCATGCTCATATGATGGCTTCCTGCATCTTTTGTAGGTAATATTTGAATACGATTCCATTCTCCCTCTTATGCTTGTCTAGTGGCTTAGATCTCAAGATGCGATATCTTGCTCCTCCTCACTGTGGTGTGGTGCAAAAAAAGGCATGTTCTGGTTCTCTCCATCCCATGAAAGTTGTTAGAGTGATCAGCCATGAGTAATGAAATTATGTACCTGCGTCCTATGTGTCTTTGCAGTCTACTTGGAAAAATTTTGATAGGTATGGCACCCATCTCATGGAGGTGCCTTCTGCACACTGAGCCGCAACAACAATGTCTCCTGCCGATACTTTGTCTTTGCAGCATTTTCTTAGTAGATTGCAGGATAAGATATTTATGCCCAATTGCGTCGCTAAATTGTTGATCCATTTGATTATAATGCCTCTTGTTCCCCCTGTCAGTGCCATATTTCTTCTTCATCTCTTCTGCCAATGTTTTTTCCTTGGACTTGTCGTCCAAAATCAACACGAGATCCATACCCCGGGTGGGTAGGCCTGTTATCTGCGCGATAAGTTCGACATTTATGGGGACGGGTTTGTCCAGCCATACATCCCCTCCATGCGTAACTGCTAATAGTTTCTTGATGCATGAGGATGCATATTGACCTCTGCCAAAGTGTGGTATCTTCAAAAATCCTAGAATTCTTGTTTTGTCAAGTCTAGTTGCCCACTAGTGTGGCTGAGTGATGGTTTCTCCAAGTTGGTTCACAACTATTTTATGGATAAAGACCTGTGGTGCAAGATCTGGATATTTGGTTTCATATGCTATGTCATGGTCGGAGTACTTGAGCTTCCTGACATGACCCAATAGCTGCGGGTCCACCTGTACTCCCTCTGGTATGCAAGGTAGCACAATATCTGCAACCGGTTTCTTTTTAGGTGAGCTCGATATATGAATTCGGTCCTCCTGCTGTGTTGGCTGGCTCAAAGTTCCAACAACTTCTGGCTGTTCCCCTGTCATCCACTCTGGCCACACACAGGTAGTTCCAACAACCTCCTTAGCTGGGTGGCCTAAGTCGAGTGCTTGTGTCTCGTCTGGTTTCTCCTCTGCTCCCGGATGCTATGTCGTTCCGTTCACATACACAGTTGCTTCAGTATGTTCCGGTGGTATTTCCTGGTGGGTTTCTTCTTCTTTGTTCTGAGGCTTGTGCACTGCTGCTAGTGTATCCTGTTCCATGGCCTCTGTTTGTGGTTTCAGAATATCCTCTATTATTGGTATGGACTCTACTGGGATTTCCTCTGGCAACGATATTTCGTCAATATCGATGATCTATGGTGGCTACTGCTCATTTTCTTCCAGTGGTCCTCGTGACCTAGTCTGAACCCTAGTTGATATGACTATCTGGCCTGGTTCTGCGAGCTTCAGTGGTGCCATAATGGTGTCTGTCGAACGTTTGCTGAGTTTGAATGGCTTCGATGAGCTCCATGGTTTCACTCTATTCGTTCTAGTTGTTGTTGCTCTTTTTCTGTTCTCCTTTCGCGAATAGACTAACTGCTTCTCTGCTCGTGTGTTGTATGGGATCATCATGAAGCTTGTCGAGGATGATTCCTCCATCATGCGATTAATGCACCATAACTGTGGGTTCAATGCATCCATGGCGGTTTCATACTTGCCATTATGCCTACTCTGCCGTCTCTAGTTGGCACATTTAATGTGACATCCCATCTGTCCTTGCCTTGCTTTAACTCTACCTCATGCTGTCCTGTCATCCTGCTTTTGCTGAATTTACTTTTCTCGCTTGTTTCCTTTTTCAATATGGCTGTTATTGTTTCCCTTGTTGGATTCGTGTTTCGTATGCGGCTTGTCTCTCATGCTGTGCGTTTTTTTTTTTTTTTAGACTGTGCGGTGGGTGGTCGACTGTCCTTGTATAGCTTCAACTGGCTCCCATTGATCATTCCTATGAGGTCTGTGCCTGCTATATCTCTTAACTATACAACTCCTGTGTCTGTGACAGATTTTACCTTGTATGGTCCTAGCCAATGCATTCTGAGCTTTCCTAGGTGCTGCAACAATTTACTGTTGTAGAGAAATACTAGATCTCCTTCCTTGAACGTCTTCCCCTTGATGTGGCGGTTGTGCCAAACTTTGTCTCTTTCTTTCCGTACTTGTTGGTGGAATCCTTCAAATATTCGTTGTTCCTACATCGACAATAACTGATTGAGTCTTTCCTGTACTGCACCTTGTTATGTCATGTGTGTGATAACTGCTACACGTAGGTTGGGTATTAAAAATTCTAATGACACTACTGCTTCTTGACCATAGACTAGTTTGAATGGTGTGTGGCCTGTCAACTTTTTGCATGTGGTTCTATATGCCCATAACACTACTGGTACCTTGAGGTCCCAATCATCCATGTTGACGTTACATATCTTTGTCAAGGTGTTCTCTAGAATTTTGTTGAAGGCTTCTACCGTGCCATTTTCCCGTGGATGATACAATGTGATTGTTTGGTGATGAACTTCAAACTCTTCGAGCATCGCTCAGATGGTGTTGTTTATGAAGTGCATTCCTTGGTCACTCATCAAAATTCCTGGGCACCCAAATCTAGTAATTACCTGTTCAAACAGAAAGTGTGCAGCTGTCTCTGCGCTGCAATATTTTACTGGTGCGACTTCCACCCATATTGTTAGGTATTCTGTCATGGTGATAATATATCTTGCCCCTATTGTTTTGGTTGGTGGGTTAATGGGTCCCACAAAGTCTATCGCCTATTTGTCGAATGCCTGAAGTGTCACTTGTAGTCGTAGTGGCATCTCGTCCCTTCTGTTGGGTTTGCCTACCCTTTGACATACATCACATTGTTGGCAGTACTCTTTCGAGTCTCTATGGATCGTTGGACACCATAATCCTGCACGTATTACCTTTTGCGTGGTATCTTTTCTTGCATAATTCCCTCCTTCTATTCCTTCGTGGGATTCTACTAAAATTCTTGGTCTTTCGTGGTCTAGTACGTATCTTCCTAAGATGCTATCTGTGCCCATATTGTATAGATGTCCTACGATCAATTGATAGTTGTCTGGACGAAATACTAGGTTCTTCTTCTGCGTAGTGGTATATTCTTGCAGCACAGTACCTGTGCTCAAGTACTAGATGATCTTTGCGAAATAATTGTCAGCAATCTGTACTGAGAATAGATGTGCATTTGGAAATTTGTCTTCTAAATTCATTGGTTCCTCTCCATTTATGACCCTCAATAGGTGGTCAGGTCCTGCATTCAGTTTTCTTGGTTTAACTATTACCTCAAAGTTGAATTCTTGAAATAGAAATAACCATCGACAAATTCTCCCCCCCAACACTGGTTTGTTGACTAGGTATTTCAGGGTTGAGTGATCTGTAAACATCTTATAGTGTTTTCTCAATAGGTATTGTCTGTATTTCTTTAGTGCATAAACCATAGCTAGGCCTTCTCTTTCTGTCATGTTATAATTCTGTTATGAGTCTGATAATTTTCTTCTTGCGAATGATATCGGGTGATCCAAGTATCCTGCTCCTGGTTGCACTAAGATAGCTCCAAGTGCTATCGTTGATGCATCTACATGTACATGGAATGTCTTCTCCCAATATGGAAATACCAATATTGGTGCGGTGACCATATTTTCCTTCAGGGTATCCAGACTGTGTTGGCACTCATCGTTCCATTGATACTTTGTATCCTTCCTTAACAGTTTTTCCATTGGCGCTGTAATCTACGCATAGCCTTTGAGGATTTTTCTGTAATATCTCGTATGTCCTAGCTTGCTCTTAGTTGGCGTACTGTTTTTGGTGCTGGTAGGTTAACAATGACTACGATTTTGGCTGGATCCACTAGCAAACCCTGCTTGCATATTATGTGTCCCAATAGTATTCAAATGGTGTTCCAAATATGCATTTCTTGATATTCAGTGATATCTGGCACTATCTGCATCGTTCTAACATCAATCATAAAACTTCCACATGGTTTTTTAGTAAGCTATACACTATCCAATAATCCAGGTATACTTCAATGAATTGATGGATGAATTCCTTAAATGTTGCGACGACCACTCTAGAAAATATCACAGGTGCATTTTTCAGTCGGAATGGCATGGCTGTATATTGATAGGATCCCCATTCTGTCACGAACCTGGTCTTGTGTCTATCCTCCTGTGCTATCTTAATCTAATGATATCCTGAGAATCCATCGGTGAATGAGTAGGCTTCATGGTCTCCTACGTTCTCGAGTACTTCGTCTATGAACGGTGTGGGGAATGGGTCGTGTAGGCATGCATCATTCAACTTCCTAAGGTTGACACATATCCTGATCCCTCTTCCCTATTTCTTGTCCTGTACTACCATTGGTCTTATCCATTCTGATTCTTCGAATGGTTCGATGATGTCGACCTCGAGCATCCTGTCGATCTCGTCTTTAACTTTCTGTTTATATATGGGGTTCAATCTATATGGTTGTTTTTTAATGGGTCTCGCATCAGGTCTGAGTGGTATCTTCATTTCTCCTAATTCTCTGGCTATGCCTTTCATCTCTGTAAAGGTTTTGGGAAAAAGTTCGTTGTATTCGCGCAACAATTCTATGATGCTTTCTAGTGTCTCTTCATCCTAGTAATCTCCAATGTTGACCATTTTGGGCTGCTCAACAGTCCCTATGTTAACCTTATTTATCTTGATTGGTGCAAAGATGACCTCTGACTCTAAGGGTGGTCCTTCTACATCTCTCTCGCCTTTGAGTTCTTCGATCTGAATATCATGTGGATCATCTTCATCCGGGGCTTCCTCTTGTACATGGTAGCATGACGTAGATATTTGATTGTTTTCTTATTCCACTGTTGTACCTCTGTGATAACTTCTACTTCCGGTTCTTCAATGAATATGACGTTTCTGATCCATTTCAGGGCTACGTCTATGTTGGGGTTCTCATGCGTCTGATGTTCTTTCCCACATCAGCTCCATAGTTCTGCAATCTTTTTCATCATGGCCGACTGACTTGCAAAAGGTGAAATATGAGTTCTTTGGGACTGTTTGGTATTTTTGCATCATCGTGCAGTGGTAAGGGTCGTGACCTGGTTTCTTTCATATTTTGCACCATAATCCTCCCTATGGTAGTGGGCTTGGCATCCGTGTCGCCATATACTCTGCGAATGTTGGGCATTCATTCTTATGGAGTCCTTCCGTCCTAGAGGTAGTGCACCAAACGACTTCTCGTTTGTCCTTATTCTTATTCTGGTTCAGCTAAAATGTTAAGTTCTTCAGATCCTCCTTCAGTTCTTCGATAGCCGGGTCCATCTGCTGGTACTGATTCTCTTCCAATTGCAAGGTTGCTTGCAGAGCCTCTGCCTACGTCTGAAACTTCTGTTGTCGTAATGGATATTTTAAGTGTGGGAGTAGTGAGTTGACAAATAGGTGTTGATGCTACATATCGGTCATAAGGTATTTTAACTTTGGTTTTAATCCCTTGAATCTTTGATCAATCTCCCATACAGATTCTCCTGGTTTCTGTCTTATTTCAATAATCTCATTCATGTATTGATCCTCTGAGCTCGGCTTCTGGAACTCATTTATCAATAGTTTCTTAATGTCGTCTAGTGTCCTTATCATTCCGGGAACACTATTCGTGTCTAGACTCATGTACCAGTCTAGTGCTCGGTCTCTTAGGGTGATCTCTAGCCGCACAAGCTTGGTGTCTTAATCAATGGTCTGCTTTGCTTCCTAGATCTTTGCGCAAATGAACAGATGCTTCTTAGGGTCTTCTGTTGCTTCTCCTAAAAAATTTGGTAATATGATAGTAGGATCGTGTCCTGCCATTCCAAATACTGAGCTACTCCCTCCTCCACGCGGTGTAGATACTTGACTAAGGTTGCCTAAACTGGCTCCTCCAGTTGTTTCTCCTTGTGTAGATGTACTTCCTGCTGTCGAACTTCCTCCGAACTTTGGTTGTCTAAACACTGGTGTTCTCTTTGGTGTAATGGTGGCACATGGGTTTATGGGTTCCACACTGACATTAATATGAAAGGGATGGCTGCCTTCTCCTCCTGTTCTTGGGCCTCTTGTTTTCCTCTCATACATGGTGCACAGGATTTCCTCAATCTTCTCCACAACCCAGAGATCCTCTACCTCTTCCTCATCGCTTGCCAAGCCCTCCCTCTCGGCTATGACTCTCTTCTTGGTATTCACCTTATATTGGTAGGGTTCTCCGCTACACGTCATTCTTGATGATGCCAAGATCCACTTAAGCTGGTCATCATCCATCAAGATTGGGTCCAAGGGTTCCTCCTCCTTCTTCTCTTTATCTCGCCCTCCTTCCATTCCTCCTCTCTCTGTCAGTGCTTCCCCCCTTCCCCATGCATGTAGGGAAGTTTAGCTGTCTGATTCCATTGTCATTACACCTTTGTTATATAGCAATATCTTGATAGAAGTATGCAGTGATCGAATGTACCTTCCTTTAGGTCCTCGTAGGAAATCTTTCTCGGCTGCATTATATGACTTTGCTATGTCTACCGCAAATTCTGTGATAAAGCCTGCCACAATACTGTCAAGCCAAAAGTCGACTACGCGGGTGAATTTTTTGTTCACCTGTTGCAGCTGCTGGATCTGTACTGGAGTCCAATCTAGATGTCAAATCCGGTTTGTCGCGTGGTTATCCTTTAACCTTAATATCCACTCCTGTAGTAGATGTGGAAAATCACAGAAAAAGACTTCGTGTAAATCCGTAAATACGTATTTATCCAGGTATTTACACGATGTGATCTTGGAGTTTCTATTGTCTTTCTGTGCAAACTCTATCTATTTAGTTCTCAACCAACCCTCGATTTCTTCTCTTGTGGGGTTCCAAGGTCTCAACATTCCCTTCTAATGGCTCATTTCTCTTCCGTTCTACTCCTTCAGTTCTTATTCATTCTATCTCATCTACTCATTCCTCTCTTGTTCCTCTTAACACGGAAACAAAACCATTTGTTGGTTACTATTTCCCTTCTTGGGTTGTCTGAGTTATTGACCCAGGGTTCATGTCATTCGGGGTTCCAACAAAGCCTCTAAAACTATAGTCCCTCCTGGTAATCCATAAGGAAACACAACACCCGGAAGGTACCGCGCAGTCTCACTCGAGATATCTTTAAATGGGTGACTCTAAGACTCAGGTGTTTATAGCCTAGGACAAAGTAGGGGATAGGGTTTTCTTGATTAAATCTAGGTACAGTGATTTGTAAGGTAAACTACTTATCCCTTGAAGTCGCATACGTATATTTCATAGTTTCAATTCCAACAAAGTGTAAATAGATTCATAACAATGTGCTAACTCATTCATCAATATTAACCATTAATTGCTGAAAGAAAGAAGAGACATGCATACATTCAACATATTACATGAGTATTACCATGGTTCACCCCCTCCTGGGATACGTCCAAAAATATTTGGCTCTTGGCTGTTTTATTATGGTAGTTCTACATTCCTAGCGCTACGCGCTTACAATTCTCCACAAAATTGGGTAAGATCTATGTGAGGCGAACTAGATTGCACCAGGCTCTACAGCCTGTGGTCTAATCCTCAGATCTACCTTCCCTCATATCTTCTTTGCTCAAAAGCTTACAAAATCAGTTCATACAACTAAAAACATTACATATCGCCTATGCTCCTGCATGGTTACAGTCTCCAAAACTTAACTCCAAAGCCTAACCCTCAACAACAACAATAACACTAACAACAACCCACCCTATATGATACTTTCGTATCTATATTTATACATTTCAGGCTCTTCAGCCTTTTACAGAATATTACCAAAACCCTAACCCTTATTATGTTAGGTATTTCTCCCATGTGCATGTTTTTCTTCCTCCAGCTGTCTCTTTCCTTTGTGCACACTTTCTTGCATGCGT
The DNA here is from genome assembly GCA_010110895.2 of Picea sitchensis. NCBI lineage: Eukaryota > Viridiplantae > Streptophyta > Pinopsida > Pinales > Pinaceae > Picea > Picea sitchensis. The sequence continues at coordinate 34,624 of SNQJ01S0027433.1, read as the reverse complement.
GCATGCTGTTCTTTTGCCAGTTGTTACTTCAATTTTCTTCATGCTTTCTTTCCCACGATCGTTTTTCTTTCCCACTTGGCCTGGTGCCAACAAAGACCATGATAAATGAATGGTACAACCCAATGGATTGATATCAGTAAAGGGGTACATTCCTTGGGTTGGTAAGTTCGAGAGGAATAATGTTGGAGGAAATTCTAGAAACTGTAGGAGAATGCCAGTGGGTTGTGGCATTATATGAGTTATGAGTGGACATTGAGATACACCCTATTTTGTAGATTCCTAGCCCTATATTGGGGGTGACTTGTTGATAATATATGGAACAACAAGTCTATGTTTGGGTGGTAAATCCATCCCAAACAACTGGTTTCTCAACTATTTTAAAAATATAAGTGTTTTATCTTCTTTCTGAATTAGTTTATGGGCTTAATTGTTGTGCATTTTAGTCCATGTATGAGAATGAATTATATGTTGATGTGATGAATTTTTAGCTGTATTCATGTTGTTTTAGCATGATGTAGCTTCATTTAAATAATGGTATCAACAAATGGTTAAATATTTGTGTTTTCCTATAGGTGGTAAGATACATAATACATTAGCAGATTTTTTATTTTATTTTATTATTTGTGTGTGTGTTCCGCAAGTCATAAACCTGAGTCAGGTTGGGAAATGTTATAGATTGGTACCAAATCTCAAGTTGCAACACCAAGCTTGTATTGGCCTAGAATCGTGCAATTTTGGTATAAATTTATTGTTGCAAAGATCCACTTGTGATGGATTTGGGGAAAATTGTTAAACCAGAGTGAGATCCCCAAAATTTAAGAGCAATTCAGGTTGAAATTCCCCTAAAAAAATTATAATAGGTGATATGGGGTGTCAATTTGTATTTTGCAGAGCTAAATTTCAACTTATAAGGTCAACATTTATGTTTTAATGGTGGTTAAAGAAGTTGGGATAGTTTGATGGATTGACGGTTGAGAGCGTGCTTGATTTTGAGATCAATGACCTAGAGTCATCCTAGAATTTTGTCAAAAATTTATAAGTATCAGAGTTTGAAGAAATTCATGAGTAAATTTATCTTTTAAATAAAATTATCATTTGTCGATGGTCGGGTTGACAAAATCGATGCAGTGTTTTTTTATCCAAAAGAGAAATCATCGATTGTCGATGGTTGGGTCAACAAAATCGGTGAAGTGTTTCATTCACTAAAGATAAATCACCAATCAATGAAGGTTGGGTCGAAAAAATTGTCAAATTATTTCATTCGAGCAAGAGAAATCGTCGATCACCAATGTTCGGGTCAACAAAATTGACAAAGTGTTTCATTTGTCGAAAATAAATTGTTGATCGTCGATGAAGGGAAAGAGGAGGATGGTGTGTCATGCCACGTCAATATCCACATGCCATGCCACATCAACATCCACTTTTCATGCCACATCATAATCCATGTGTCAAACAACGTCAACCAATTTTCCACATTATCGAAGAAATCACTGATCGTCGATGATTGAGGTTTAGAAAGATTCATGAACAAGTTTAGTTCGCCAAGGAAATTTTCGATCATTGATGATTGGGTTTTGAAAAAATTCGTGAAAAATTTTGGTTCATCAAAGAAATCACGAATCATTAATGGAGCAATCAAGGTTTAGCAAAATTCATGAACAAGTTTGATTTTCCAAGGAAAATTCCTGATCATCGATAAAGTTTCAGATGTTGGTGGATGGACGGTCCAAATTGCTTTCGATTTGGTGATCAACGATTGAGATTAATCCATGGCCTTGGCCAAGTTTAGTGGATTGACGACTAAGATGAAACTCAATTTTGAGATGGAAGGATCTGATTCTTTAAACTATTACAACAATAAATAAGTCAGTTTTCTATGGAAAATTTCATATTTTGAAGGTCATCAACTTGCAGGGGAATTTTGAGGCCCTAAACAACATTTTCAAGTAGTAGAAATTCAAAGAAAAATGTGCAGCTTCTATTTGCTTAGTCTCTACTTACTAATTTGAAAGAAATCAGTAAGATATTTCCAATGATCTATTCCTGGCACAAAACATAGTTGATATGAGAAAGTTACAACCGAAACAATATAAGGTATAATTTAAGAACTGGTTTACTTCCATAGGGCATAACTTGTTTCTCATAAGTCAGTTTGCGGAACATGAGTAGTCTATGGAAATCTTGTGGACCAAAGAATATATCCATGGAACCATATTTGGAATATAGGTACCTGAAATTATACAATATGGAAGAGAAGACACTTGTAGTAGTGAGGGGTAAAATGATAAAACAATTTAAACTTTTGTAGACCATAACTTTCTAATAAAATCTTAGATTTGGGAAAATGAGTACTCAATGGAAAGGTAATGAAAATAAGAATCATCCTATGCACCCATTTTATTTGTTGAGCAATATAATTTACAGTCAACTCAGAAGAATATGACTGGTGGCTTGAAAGAGAAGAACATTATGCATTCTTTTTCTAGAGCCATGAATATCCATTTTTGTCTAACAAGAATTTTATTACATGCACATTTTGTCATGGAGTTAGAGGTACAAGAGGGAATATTTGGTTCCGATATGAGAAATAGATATATGGAGGATGCACAAGGGTCCTACAACCATGAAGAATAAATCATAAGGCTACATGTTAGCATGGGAAATGCTGAGATTGCGTCCAATGGAAGAAGAAGCAAGGTGGATCCTGTGGTGCTAGCTAAAACTATGAGGAGCATACAAAGAGAAGTGTAGAGATATAGGGAGGATACTTAAAGGTTGATGAAATATCAGGAAGAGATACTCTAGAGTCTGAATATCTTGAAGAGTTAATTTAATAAATAATCTGGTACAAGGAAAGCAACTAGTGCTAAATAAGTGGCATTATCCAAATCCCATGGTAGAAAGGATGATCAAAGGGATACCATACAATGAATAAGTACAAGAAGGTGTCATCACTCGCAAGATTATTCAACTAGAATATCTTGTGCATGTTCAGGACCAAAGAGCATACCATGTGTGTCCCTTGTTAGGAGGTAGAGGAGAAGACCCAAGTCATACATTTCACAAGGTGAAGTTAGGAAAATCAAGCAACCAACTTTTAATGGAGAGCATAGAAAGGGATAAGAGGTTGAATCATGGTTGTTAGAAATGAAGAGATATTTCCAGTTGCATGATTATTTCTCAAGGGTAGAAACTAGAATTGCAACCTGCCACCTGCACGGAAAAGCATGTAAGGAAATGAGACACACTTCCACGCTAAACCTAGTAGAAGAGAGGAAGCAATATTTAATCAAGAAAGTAAGTTATACATCAATCACACAATACACATATATTTTTACCTTGGAAACCCAAATCGGGAAAACCAACATTCCTTGAGCGTTCTTATCTCTTGTTGTCTCATTCAATCTAACTAAAATCTTACATGTCTAACCTTTGTCCATGCCTAAGACACAATCGACATCATACCCTCTTTCTTCCAAAAGAACAACCCTGTAGCCAATTCAACTTACATATACATGACCAACAACCTCTAAATTAAAGACTCTTGGCGATTAGCCTTTCATCATATAAAGATTCAATATTAGGATTTACGGCCTTACAACGCGCCTCTTTATATGCTTTACAGTAGGAAAACCCCTAAATAAATGGTGCCCAAAAATAGTTACATATCCATGAAGATCATTGGCTACAAATCCCGTGAATCTCAAGATTTTGTTATATTCGACCCCAATTCGGATTACCAATTAGTCTTCATTCGGTCTTTAGTCGATCGCCACATTCCATCCTATCGACCTCTTGTTGGTTGAATTCTTCAACTTGTTGTTGATGCCTTTACCATGTCAAACTACCTCAACCTTCGACTTGTAATTTACTCGATTGACTAACCTCGACCTTCGACTTGTTTTCGATCCACCTCATCTTCGAATTTCAGTTGACCCACCTCAAATTTCACTACAAATAATATAACAACCAAACATTCTCCCACTTTTTGTCTTCTTTTCTAAAACCAAGAGATTCCTGAACTTTCGTTCATAGACCTAGGGAAACAATTCCCATTTCCTCTCTGTACCAAGAGAACTTCACAACACTCATAGAATTGGTCAATGAGTTTGCTATGTTTTTGAACGTGTCTACTTTATCCAGTGACACCTTGTTGGTTTCCACCACGTCTCTCATGAAATTATATTGTACATCAATGTGCTTAGTATTCGAATGATAAGCTGGGTTCTTTGCTAGAAATATTTCACTTTGAATGTTGCAACTTATCTTCATAGCTCTCTGCTAAAACCCTATTCTTGAACACAACCTTTGCATTCGTATTTCTTATTTTCTTCCATGAGTGGTTGTCATGTATCCAGGTTCTGTTTTTGACAAGGATACAAACACCTGACACTTACTCATCTAGTGGATTTCTCCACCGAAAATTTTGAACACATATCCATCGGTTGACCTCCGTCGATCCATATCTCCATCACATTCGGTGTTAAAAAAACCATGTACATTTAATTTATCATTGTCACCTTCGTGTTTTCCTTGGTAGCATATAGCATAATATTTTGTGCCACACAAATACTTGAATAATCTCTTGAAAATTGTCCATTGCTTCTTCCCAGGTGTCGACATGTATCTGCTCAACATTCCTATTGCATGGGAAATTTCTGGTTGAGTGCATACTATCACATACATTAGAATACCCACAACACTTGCATAGGGAACATGTGCCATTTCCTCTATTTATTCCTGTATCTTTTGACACTGTTCAACAGTTAGCCTTTCTCCCACAGGAATTGACACCTTCACTGGTTTGCAATCATGCATGTTGAAACATTTCAAAACTATTTCAATATACTTCATCTGGTTCAACTAGAGCTTCCTAGCTGCTCGATCTCTCTTAATAGCCATTCCCAGAATGAAGTTACCCGCACCGAGATCCTTCATGTCAAATTTGGAGGATATATACTTCTCCTTTATTGCATCCATATTGTTCCCAATTAGTAACATGTCATCGAAATACAAAGCTACATATATGAAAAACCCACCTTCTTATTTTGAATATATGCAGTGATCAACTTTGCTTCTTCCTTCCTCAGTTCAAATCACACCATCTCAAGATTATTCTTGATCTGAAAAATTTCTTCAGGATCAGACTTACCTCCGACTTATTTGAAGACCACATCTCAACTGTACACTATTCTCCTTGATGCAGGATCCTAGAGATTATATCCTTTCATTCATTCTTTGTATCCAATGAAAATACATTTGATGACCTTCTTGTCTAGCTTGCTCCTCTTTTCCTTGGGAACATGCACAAATGCATCATAGCCAAATAATTTGAGATGTGAAATTGAAGACTTCTTATCCGACCATACCTCATTTGGAGTCATTTTGACTAGCACCGATGAAGGATACATATTCAATAGATATTTTGAAGTGTCAACTACCTCTGCCCATAATTCTTGTGTGAGCCCAACACCACTGAGCATGCTCCTTGTCTTTTCCATCAAAGTTCTGTTCATTCTCTCTAAAACTCCATTTTGTTGTGTGGTATATGGTGTGGTAGTTTGGCGTGCTATGCCACACTGCTTACATAACTGATCAAATTCTTTTCCACAAAATTCACCACTATTGTTAGTTCTGTTCACCTTAATCTTCTCATCTATCTGGTTTTCTACAAGAGATTTAAACTCTTTGAATTTCTCAAAAACCTCTGATTTATTCCTTAGGAAATATATCCGTGTCTTCTTGGAAAAATCATCTATAAAGAAGACATAATACAGGGATCCATCGAGTGAAGGAATTGTAACAGGGTTAAACATATCACTATGAATCAAATCGAGAATCCTATTTTCCCTTGTCTCTCCAGATGGGAACCTCACCCGACTTTGTTTTCCATATATACAATGTTTACAAAATTCAACTTCTAAATTACATTCAAGAAAGTCTTTGACCATATCTTTATTGTGCATAGCTTGTAGTCCTTTTTCTCCAAGTATTCCCATCCTCTTGTGCCATATCATGGTTGGGTCTAATTTATGATTATTTGTCGATTCGGTTTGAATTGACTTATCCCGATTCAAGTTGAGTCAATTCAAAGTTGAATCAACTTTAGGAAAAATGATGTTGTTGCATCCAGTTGAGTCGACACTCCCTAGAAACTTGTATAGGGTTCTAATCCGAACTCCTTTCATTAATACCATCGCACCTCTGACCATATTACATGAATCCTTATAAAATAGAGTATGCATGCCAACATCACTCATATTACTGACAGATATCAGGTTTCTTTCCAAAACCGAAATGTGTATCACACCTAGAAGGGTTCTTTTCCTCCCATCCTGTAGTATTAATCGAACTCTTCCTCGTCCTAAAATTATAGTTGTTGAGTCTTCCCCCAAGAACATGTCATTCCCATCATATCGTTCATACTCCCAGAACCATTCTCTCTATGGTGTCATATGATAGGATGCTCCTAAATTGATCAACCAAACATCTTTATCTGACTATGTACTAATCGACGCCAAGTACACATCACCTCCCTTATTTCGGGTGGTCTTTCATTTAGTCAACTATTTCTCATTGAATCTGGTACTGAATCTATCTCCCTCGACTTGCAACCCTTTTTTCAATTCCCAACTTAACTGCATTTCAAGAATTTTTGCATCGACTGAACCACGGATTTATATCTACCCTTCAGATTTCTACCGGAGAATTTTCCTTTATATTTGTCTACCGATCAACCTCTCACCACTAAAGCATGTTTTGTTGATCCTTCCATGTTCATCCTTATCATTTCTTCTTTTTGGCCCTCGACCAAGTTTTCAGGAAACGATTGGTCATGTTTGACCATTTTTGGGACTTCGACAGGCTTGTCGAAGACGAAGTGCCCAGGCGAAGCGGAGATTGCGGGATCTCGCCCATTTTTATGGGCTTTTTGGGATGGTAGGGTTTATGTAACAGGTATGGGATGTCGGACCATGGGTTTACCCATGTTTAGGCCTTTTTGTAATGTATAAATAAGTGGCGAGGCGATGTAAGTATAAGTCAAGTTTGAGGTCATGGGCCTAGTTCATGACTAGAGTATGTTAAGAATTGCAGAGCTAAGTGCAAGTGATTGTAAGAGACTTTGTGCACAAACTATGTAAGGCTTTGTGGCCTAACCTAACTCGGGGAAGGAGGATTTGGCGAGGTGCGTGCAAATATCTTGTCCCTTGGAGGGTTGGATCTTTGAATTTTTTCACAGGAGCAGAGGAGTACCAGAATCTTGAAGACTAATAAAGAAGAACAAGAGTTGGTGGCCATAGCCCCACACTAGGGTGAACCATGTATATCCCGTGTTGATGTGCTTTGTGCAATGTTATTCATGTGGTTTATGTATTTATCTACTTAGTGCACTGATCTTGATGTATGTTAGATATATGTATGGATTCTTAGTGCTCTATTGATGGTAAATGAATGCTATATCTGATCCAATAACTATGTGTTAAGTAATGAAAAGTACTTGATCTTAGTTTCTATTGCATTGTTTTGTATCTAGGGTTTAATGTGTTATGTGAATGGATTTATGAACTAATGCATGGTATTGGATAAATTCTTTGTTAAGTGTTGTAATCACAGATCTGTGTCCCAGTTAGGTTGTAGACACCTGAGTCCTACAACCCCCCTGCCTCTACCTCAGGTGAGACTTCATCTGCTTCGTAGGTGTTTCCAAAAGGGTTGGTAGTTAGGGTTTTGTTGGTGCACTGTTGAAGCATTGAACCCTGGGTCTACCCCTGTGCCAATAAATGGTTCCATTGTTGGGGATGAAAGTAAGGAGGATCTACATGATTACTATAAGTTGAATGAGGAATACATGAAAGAGATCACTAAGGAATGGCCAAAAAAATTTCTTATACCAGTGGAGGATGCAGAACTCTCCGACCCCGATATCATCGGAATCCCATTAGTCACCCAGGTTGAACATGATGGACAAAGAAGTGCCAATAAAAATAAGAAAAAGGACGAATTCCAAGAAATAGAAAGTGATGATAAGGACAACACATCAGTGGAAAATGCACCTGACTCACCTTCATGAGGAGGAGGAGACGAAGTGAACCAAGAGGAAGGAGTGGAAGAAGGAGAAAAGAAGGACAAAGGTGAAGCTATACCAGTGAAGGATCCCCAAACCAAAACAGAAGCATCGTAGAAGAGGAAGGTTTCCCCAGAGAAACCTTCGACAAAGAAGAAGGCTCACGCCAACAAGCCTCAGTCAAAGAATGTTCTCATAGTGGATGAAATTGATCTCATCATCACAGCTATAGAAGATAGTTCAGAAGACATCTTGCATAAAACATGGGGTAAATAAGGAGTTGATGTACGGAATAATAGAGAAAGAGCTCAGAGACATCCAACAAGCTATCCGTTCGAGCCACGGAGTGCCTACTGCGCCATCCTCAACAGAAAATGTAGAATTGGGGGATGAGCCCACCGAGTTGCGAAGGTTAGCAGATGCAACAGAGGTTTGACTTCGTCGAACCCAAGAGGAAAAGGAATAGGCCACAAAGGCCTTAAAGAAAGAAAAGGAGGAAATCCTAGAGGACCTCCGAGTTGCACAGAAAGAGAAAGATGAACTTATGGCGATGTTCGAAGAGGAAAAAGAGAAAATCCAGAAAGAGAAATACCAGCTACTCATGGAGAAGATTGGGGTTAAAGAGGCAGTGATTAGAGAACTCCGCTCTGTGTCATCCTTGGTACAGGATGAACCAGATTCAATAGAGATGCAAGTGGGGAAGCTCGCCGAGGCCATTCAATAGCTTCAAGCAAGAGTAGCAGAATTAGAACTTCAAGCAGTGTCGAACACCCCGCAAAAAGTGTGGGATTAGAGGGAAGAAGATTCCAGGAGCACAGTATAACGAATTAGGGCATTAACCTCATAATGTAAACAATTGAGTGATCGAAGTGCACAGACCTATGAGCACCTTGCAGAAGATTCAGAGTTGAGGATATTTGTAACACACCCACTACGAAATTAAAAAAATTTCGGCCTTTTTCATCTTTTCTCCGATGAAAAGAATTCCCGAATCCCTACGGGACCTGATATAGACCCTGCCATCCCTTATCCTTACTCATATGATCGACGACTATGACCACAAGTCTTACCGTAGAGGTTCTCCCAGCTTTCGCAATTCAGAAAAATTGCGATGCATGTATTCCCTTGTTCTTTTCGGGGTTTCATCCATCGGAATTTTGTGTCTAGCGAACATGAGGAAAACTGACCTTTGGAGATCCCAGGTACCAAAACGACGAACACCAAAACCATGTGTGCTAGTCCATTTTGGGGCTTCTCCTATCGAGATTCCGCGATATGCGAGGACAGGAGGATTTTGCATCCGGGTCTCCCGGAAGCCGAAACTCCGAAACATCATAACCTGTCCATGCTCTATCATTTCAGGATGTCGCAAGTCGGAATTTTGGGAGTCGTGAGGACAAGAGACTTTCCCCCAGATATCCTGGGTGCCAAAACACTGGAGCATTAAATTCTAGTCATGATATACTCCTTTCGGGGTTTCATACTTCGAGATTTCGCGATATGCAATGACAAGAGGATCTTACCCTTAGGTATCTCGGATGCCGAAACAATGAACCACCGTTTCTCATCCATGCTACGATCATTTCAGGATTTCGTCCATCGGGATTTCGTTATATGCGAGAATAATGAGGTATCGAACTTGGGTTTTTCGGGAGACGAAACACCGAACTCTAAATATCACTATACTATTTCGGGATTTCACAAGTCAGGATTTTGGGGCTTGCGAGTACGAGAAGACTGACCCTTGGGTTTCCCGATTGACAAAACACCGAAACACCAAGGCTTACCCACGCTAAACCTTTTCGGGATTTCATACTTTGGGATTTTGCGATGTGCGATGACAAGAGGTCTGACATATGAGTTTTT
>SNQJ01S0027432.1:68741-84892 GCA_010110895.2 Picea sitchensis | reverse complement strand
GAGTTCATACATAATTACTTCTTATCAACCATGAAAAAAAAATAATGAGTCATATTTACATCAAACACTATTGGGTCCATTACCCAAACCTTTGTGCTACAGGTCTTTTTTCAAGGGTTGACATCAATGACAACCAACCTTAATCAACAATAGTTTGTGTTGCTGCAGAGTTCTTATAACCTGTTGAATATGCCACATGTGCTCCTCCCAAGTTCTATTGAAGATGACGATGTCATCGAAATATACCACCACAAAAGAGTTAGTGAAGGGTCTCAATACATCATCCATCAAACTCATGAAAGTGGTTGGTGCATTTGTTAAGCCAAAGGGCATGACCTTCCATTCAAAGATACCTTCTTTAGATTTGAAGGTTGTCTTCCATATGTTGGTTGGTTCGTTGGGAACCTGGTGGTAGCCAGACTTGAGGTCAATCTTGCTAAAGAACTTTTTCCCCTTGAGTTGGTCAAGAAGGTCATCAATCCTGGGAATTGGGTAACGATTCTTGACTGTGATTTTGTTTAAGGATCTATAATCAATGTAGAGTTGTCAAGTCCCATCCTTCTTCTGGACCAGTACAATCAGGTTTTTGCAAGGGGAGGAGTTGGGTATGATGTGCCCCTTTTGAATAATATCTTGGATATGACACATGATTTCATCATTTTCCATCATCGAGCGACGATAGATTGGTCCATTAGGTAGAGGTGAACTGGTGGTCAGATCAATTGGATGCTTGACTTGGCAGTGTGTCGGTACCCCAGTGGGTGAGGAGAAGATGTCTCTATATTCTTCCATGATCTTTTCCACTTTCTTTTGCTGGAAAGAGAGGCTTTGTGTAGAGACAATGGATGTGGCGATGACCTTTTGCTTATTGTGAGCATGGATCACAAATAAGATGAACTTCTCGATCTATGAAATGACCTTACTGCATTGCTTAGCAGAGATTAAAGAAATAGCGGTAGGCGACGCTACCTCTGGTATCCTATACAATTTTCTACCCAAAGTAATAATAACACTATAGGGTCTAGACTCATACACAACATAACACTTCCACAAATATGGTTTTCCTAAAATAACATAAAAAACTTCAAGGGGATAAATATCACACAATACCTAATCTCTTAAAGGCTTGATGCCGTAGGGTAGACAACACAGTTGGCTAACACAAAGATCTCTTCCTTGGCAAAGCCAGCCGAAAGTGTAGGGTTGTGGGTGTGGTGTCATTGGCAAGTCTAGCTGCTTGATGACCTCTGCTAAAATCAAGTTCTTTTGACTGCCTCTATCAACAATGAAATGAAGCGGATCCCCCTTTACCCACATTTGTGAGTGAAAGAGGTGTTCCCCTTTCTTTGGTTCTTCTGGTTCACTTGGTCGGACTTTGGTGGTAGTGACAGTGGCACTGGGTTTAGCATCGATAATCTGCTTCCCTCCTTCGAGATTTGATTCAAAATCAAAATTGGCCTCTGACTCGGAAGCCTTCATCTTGACCATGAGTGACTTCTTGGAGCGACATTCTTCAGTGTTGTGCCAAGGCATTTTATGGTACTCACACCATTTTCCTGTGTCCTTCTTCATCTTTTCATTACCCTTCTTTTGTTGTGGCTTGGATTGGTTGTCTTGAGAGTGGACATAATTTCTCTGTCCCTTGCTATGTGGGTTGGGGATGCCTTTTCCCTTCTTCAGATGTGGGGAGTGTTGGAACATATATATATTTCTCAACTTTTGGACTTTAAATAAATTTCATTACTGGTTAAATAAGAATAAGACATGCATGATATACGTCGTTGATGAATTCTTCCATATAATCGAACGATCCTAAACCTTTTTGTATTTGTGGAGGCGCCAAATGTTTAAAGAGCTAAGTCACCAGAGTCTTCTTCGAAGCTTCACACTTCGGGCATTTCAAAAAGTCATAACTTTAAAAATCCCGAAACCTGAATCTATCTGTTATCATTTTTTCACCAACTTTTGAAAGACATGTTTCATGGTAAACATGTACGTTTTAAATCTTCCCTGAGTCAACACGTGGCACCTTTCTCTGAGATTTTAATCTAAAGATTCACATGATTCAAATTACACTTAGCACCCCTTGGCCTCGACACGTCATCTAAAATGATGTCATCTTTGACACATCACTATGGGTAATAGCCTTTCGAGAATATAATAAGGAACTAACTTTCAAATCCACGAAGAGGTAAAATCACGAAATATCAAATCTTAATTAATTAAGTTAATCTCGATTAAAGACGGTTAATAAATTCGTACTTCATAAGTTCATACGTTTATCATCCATCACATCTTGAAATCTTCGAAGTCCGAACTTCTGAAACAATTCAAAATTAAAAGGGGTTAATTAAAACTAAAAACGATTATCCGATAATTAATCATTTTGTGGTTTCGGGTTTTGGGGATTCTATCTCGAGCTACTCATTAAAATATCGAAGCCTGAATACCCAAAAATGTTTAAAGTTAAACATGATTAATTAATATATTAAACAATATTATCTCATAATTAATTTCTCACAAGTTCGCAATTAAGGACTTTTCAAATCTGTTTCATCCAAGTTCTCAATCACGAACCACCAATATTTATGGCATTAATCATGAATCAATAGCAATGATTTCAATATAGATTGCAGATCGTTGCCTAGATTTCCTCATTAAGGTAAATTAATTTTTCGTCAGTAAAGGTACTCGTAAATCAATATGCTTAAGGTGAATAATAATATTGGATTTTGAATTATATTTTCATTCTCGCAAAATAACAAGTTTTAAGCCAACTGCATAAGCTCACACATTCTCCTATAGCAGGTAACACAGTTCTGATTTCATTAATATCATGACACCATGAAAAATGGATAAAGAAGATGGTGAGAGTGTAAATTCGAACATAGATGTTATCTCAGACACTTCACCGAGAGCCATAGATACCGTGAAATACTGGACACAGGCGTTCGATATTCTACAACATGAGTTGATAAATTGCCTAGAGGATTCAGGTGACGAAGTAACCGAAACCCATGCAACTAAACTAAGGGATATAGCTGAGTCAGATATACACAATATGGTTGTACGGGAGAGGCTCATGTTTTATAATGACATGATAGGCTGGGCCCTCGAGAACGTCGATATTTCAACCAGGAGAATTTAAAATTCACATAAGGTTGTTGTTGGTTCTTTTCGACCGGAGAATATACAAGTAATATATAAATTCTCCCCCATTTTTAAATACAATTACAATGTTGAATTCATAATGGATTTTGACCAACAAGAGTGCACACAGTATGGGAAAAAATACCTTGATTTAATCAAGGACTGGTGGGGGCATCCTCAAAAATTCAGAGCCAACACTCACATCATATATGCCATAGCATCGTTAGATGCCCATATGATCTATGTGGCTATGATTCTATGTAGGATATTCAGGAAAAATGACTCCTCTCATTTCCTGCTGGCATGGGTACCAATTATGCATGAAGTGGTTGAGGGATATTCTTTCAACTAGGCCAAGATGTTATCAGACAACCTCGCCAAAGAAATCATAGGGTACCAATTGGAAAATTCCAAAGGTAAACCTGTTCCTTTCTACATGTCGGCATACTTCATGGATGCCATTTTGTTTATCACTCCTTTCCCTCTGATGAGATGGATATGGAACCCGACCAACACCGAGCCTATCCATTTCTATCACTCCAAGTTGTAGGATGACAAAGCCATATATTTCTTCTATGAAATATTTCATTATGTAGTTGTGTCGATTCATATCACCCTATACAGTTTCCCACCTCCCAGAATTTCAGATAGAATCATGGATAACCTGGGAAAAATAGTAGACTAGTATATTGAGGAAAACTTTTCTTATATCAGGATTTTTGGGTGCTTGGTTCCCCCCCATGTTCTCCCAAAATTTTAACCAGATCGACTGGTATGCCAAAAGGTGGCTTATCATACCATGATAGGGGTTATGGGTTCGACAAGTAGAAACCGATCGACCACTTGGGTTTCACTCTCTAACGGGAGAGTGGGATCGACCGAGGATGGGATCAGATCGACCACTTTAGTTTCACTCTCTGATGGGAGAGTGGGATTGATCGAGGATGGTATCGGATCAACCACTTTGTCAATTGGTTCAACTAAGGATGTGACCAGATTAATGACGTGATCAATCGCATTGACCGGTGGAGGGATCAGAGTGATCATTCCATCAACTATTGGAGGGTTGAGAGAAAGCTTACGGTAAGCAGCTGGAAGTTGAGGTTGTGAAATAGTCGTGTCTTCCAGTAATTTCGAGGCTTCGTCCATATGAGGGCAAAGGTGAGTGATATTACTCCCTTTGCATAACATGCATGGGAACTTGACTCTACTTTTCTTCTTCCCAACGGTATCTTGAATAGTCGACGGGAAGTCATCAACATGTCATTCAGAGGCTAACGACATGGGTTGGTGAGGATGTGTAGACCACGCTTCTATAACCTTGGATAGACCAGGACATTCCTTAAGAAGATGGATACCTTTACAAAGCCTGCAAGGGTACTTGGGATTACGAGTTGTTTGGGTGATCTTGACATCATCAACACTCCCAGCATGATTAACAACAATTGGTTGCTTTCCAACATGTTTGACAGTGGTTGGAGGTTTTGACCCTTGTTTATCTTTCTTCTTCTTAATCTTCCTTTTATTCTTCTTCTTATTCATCGAGTTACTAGCTTCAAAACTTTCACTCAATGAAGAAGAGGAAATGGAAGGAGACCTTGCAAGTGAAGAAGGAGAAGAAGATCTTACTGGTGAAGAAGGTGAAGGATCAACATGAGGTTGATGCTCGTGGGGGGAAGTTCTTGTGACTGAAGCACTAACTGCATCTGGGATTACCTTACTGGAAAACAACCATACCGATAATCCAATAGTGAGACCTAGAAGGCTCAAAGTAGCGATGTGAGGAGGACCGATGTTTCTATAAGAAGGAAAAACAAAAGGTTCCCCTGGAGTAGGGTTTCCTTCATTGGTCATTCCGGGAACTGACACCATTAAATAAATACAACCTAGAGTCTACCAGAGAAAACAAACAGCACACACTAAAAATCTAGGAAGCAAGCAAACAAACAAAACCTTCTCACAATGAGCACACTAGTTGGTGATGAAATCCAACGTCACGGGAACAATGTAAGAAATGGTTGATATAGAGCGAGTGGAAAAGTTATGTTGATAGCCTTCTTAATGGACTTACACCCTGGTGCAAGATCCCACACATAATCATGGGTATACCCTCCAAGGAGCCCGAGTGATTTTGGCCAATGTCGATTCCAAGTACCGTGGAGACTTTCCCTCCACAGTCACCTCGTGTAAGAACCTAGAGATAGGCCACTAAGGTTACCAATTACTAAAATGATTCCTAGGAGATAGTTAATGAGTCGTCCATTACCTGGTGCAGGTATCTAGCCTAAAATCATTTTGAGAGGCTTCCACTCATCATTTGAGTATTCCATGCACAAGGGTAGGGTATCTAGCCCGAAATCAACTTGAAAGGCTTCCACTCATCATTGTGGGTATACCTTCAAGTGACCCCCATAATATGTGCAATATCTACACCAAGGTCGACAAAGCAGGGTGAGTAACTCTATCAGTCTCAATGTGACCTCATGATTGACCCTTGTGTTAGAAGGGCTTCTCAGGACAAAATGTAGTAAGTGGATTTAACTCTCCCTATCACAAGATACTATGTTTGTTTATAGCTTTGGAAAGTTATCTTTCAAACCTATTCCAAATCCCTACGACTAATCTAATGTAGGTTTGCTACCAGAAAATATAAAAATGTCTGATCAATTTTTATAAGCGCTTTATTTTATGGCTATTGTTACTCAAAAGGAAAATGGCGTGAACAATATGGTGTTTTGACCGACTCGAAAATTATGCAAAGAGATGAAGATGCAATATTTTTATTTCGATGAAATCTATTCTACGAGAAGGAGAAAACATTTATCATTCCCAAAATCATGTCAAGAATCATGCAATTTCACTACCTCAAATGCAAGGATGCCCCCAATCTAATATAAAGCAAGAAATTAAATCTTTTGTTTCAAAAATTTCACTAAAAGAAATAATGAACTTTGTTAAAACAAAGAAACCCAAACTAAAAGTTTTCTTTTAAATCAAACTATTCAGAATAAATCTGAATCTTTCCCTAAACAATTCTAAAGAAAACACACGCTTTGTAATTGAAAGACACTCAAAGAAAGAGACTAATCCTTCAAAACCAAACAAAGAAAAGATTGCTAAAATCAACTCAAAGAATGTCAAGCAGATTGCAAACAGATCAATATAGTGTCCAAAATCTCAATCTAGCTGATCAAAGCAAAACTAGGTCATCAAAAGTTGACAAGACCTAATCCAAAAAAGTTTACAAACAAGTTTGCAGCCTAGCAGTAGAGTACAATGCGAGAATTAGGTATTCTCGTAGGCTAGACACTAGTAGGGTGCGAGAATTAGGTATTCTCGCAGGCTATAAACTAGTAGGGTGCGAGAATTAGGTATTCTCATAGGCTAGACAATGGTAGGGTGCGAGAAGTTCACACTGGATCTAACAGCAGGGTGCAAAAATCAATGGTTTTCGCAGGCTGTAGAGAGGTACAGTTCGAGAATGTCTGTAATCAAAGAAAATTTTGAAAAAGGACAAGGAATCTAAGTGAACCTCTAGATCCAGAGAGTCTGGATGGATGTCCCACAGACTCAAAAACTAGAAAACAAGCAATCAAAGGAAGGGAAACTAGACTAACTAGGAAACAATATGTTCCCCAGTATGGTCTCCAATTTTTTTATCGGACCAATCGATAGGTGTGGACACTAATTGATCTCCCTAGATCCACTTATATCTAGAACAAAACACACCAGAACATGACGCTTTCCTTAAGTTTAAATATTGAATTTACTAACTAAAGAAGGATAGGTGACATACCATTTAAACACCACTTCCTCTTGCCATCGCCATCCTAGCTCCGTTCCAACAATCATACAATGATAATCTTGCAAAATAATGCAACCAACTGAAGTGATAGTAATAACATGAACTCAATATAAACCTGTGTGTGTGATCAAGGAATCATACAATAAAACACAACAAGATTTATAGGAAATAATTATATTACTGTATCATATTAAATGTGAAAGAGAAATTACAACCATGGCCTTGATGTCGTAAGGTCCCTTCCAACTATCCTTTGTTCCCCACACACTTCCACTCCAAGAATTCTGAGAGCATAGATCTGATAATATTCACAATCTATCTTAACAAAGGAAAAACTCAAATACACTCTAACCAAGCCAATAATTCCAAGTCAAATCCAACTTAGCCAATCCCCAAAAGCTAACTTTCTCCATGAGAGCTCATCTCCTTTTATAAGTTGAAGCGGATAAGGTGAGGAGGTTAGGATGATCCCACTAAATCATGAAAGTGAGTAAGATCCAAACCATTCATATGCCACCTCACCATAGAAGTTTCTCCTTCTAGAAGATTCGAGAAAATGCTCATTTTTCCCACGTGTAAGCATTCTCACACCCTGCCTATAGAGCAACCTATGAACATCTCGCAACCCAGCTATGGTGCAACCTGCAAGAATCAAGCATTCTCGCACCATGCCTATATAGAAACTTGCGAAGATCCTCTTTAATAGGGTTTTTACAAAGGAAAATGCAACTTCTTTTCTCAGGAAAAGTTCTTCTCCCTTCTTTCTTCAGGAACTCAGGCCACTAACTCCTCTGAAGGCAGCAGATAGGTTTACATCATTAATGGTCATAGGGATGATGAAAATAATTTGTAACAGAGTTGGTCACTCAACAAGAAGAATTAATCAAGCAACTACAAGCCAATGTATACTTGGTTGAAGGTACAATAGTAGATATTGTAGCTTTCCAAGCTCAAGCATTGGAAGTACAGGAGAAGATAGAATCAACTGAGCAAGATCCTTTTACAAAAGTGGAAGCCATTCAAAATTGTTACTGGGTGGTAGACCTTTCCCTGAATAACATTTACATTAAATAAAGGGAAGCCCATGCAACTCAGGATAAGTTTCAAAAGGCTATCTGTCTAGTACCAAAATATTATGTATCAACAACTCCTCAACTGTCTCTGTCTTAGAAAACCAGAGGTGACATAATTTTGAAGGCTTGGGAATCAAATCTTGCCGAAAGAAAAATATTGGCCAGAGAGGTATACAAAGCTTGTCTAGAAGAAATATCTTCACTAGACAAAGGTCTACTTGATGTTGAAGGAAATAACATCTCTGAATCCTTGGGGAAGATTGACATAGCAAGGAACCAATGTAACTCTAGGACAAGAAAAGAAGAGGCCATGACGATAATCCAGTAAATGAACCAAATTGATCATATCCAAATAAAAAAATGGATACTAAGTCCAAGCATGGAGTTACATGACATATATTTGGGAGAAAATAAGATACAGAAAAGGTTTCCCCAGATAGAAAAGAAGTTATACATTTTTGAAGCAAATGAAGCAACTGCACCTTCTGGGTTGGTGTTACAATTAGTGAGCAGATGCATCCAATGTGTCGAATACAGGAAAGCCAAAACATATGGAAACAAGTGATAGAACATGTGCCTACGACTCATACAGGTCAGGATCAGATGACAACTATTTCCAAGTAAAGGATGAGGAGAAGAAACGCCTCTGCCAACAGACGAAGAGACAGAGGAGAAGGCCAATGGAAGTTTTCAGTTTTACATATTGTAAACTTTAGTATTTTTAGAATTATGAGAAGTCCAACTATTTTGAGTTGAGACCATTTTTTATAAAAACATAGATTAAATACTTATTTATGGTTGCTTCTTGTTGATTGTAATAAAGAAAACTATCCTTATAGAGTATTAATACAAGTGCAGACAGAGATTCCAAGTTTTCTTAAATATGGGTTATGTGTTTCTTTTGTTTTCCATTTCTTAGCATTCCTTTATGTATTCCTTGATAAATGTTTGGTTCCAATTTAGTACAACAACTACTGTAATGACAAGGTATTAGTTATTTATTAAGTAAGCAACTTTTCCTCTGCATTTATTGTGAGTAAATCAAGACCTGCTTGTTGTGTAGATTACTACATTTTATGTGTTATTCAAGCTTACACTATCTCTTTTCCTCTACTAAAAACAAGGTAGGACTCTTCAGTAATTGATTCCCTTCTCTGTTTTATAGTTTTCTATTTTCATCTCATACCATTCGATATTGCAATTTCGACTCAGATACAAAATACGATCTTTGTGCTGTCAAACTATTAATTTCATTTAAGGAATTTTTCTCATACAACTAAGGTAGAAAAATCACTTTAAAACACACTCAAAAACATTCCTGATGCTTGACATTATTCTTCAAGCCTTAAGTTTAATCTCGGGAACAACATCTTTTTGGCGGCGTTGCCAGGGATGGAGAAACAAAGTTATTTTTCCCTGGGAGAACGACAAGGTGAGATTCTATCTTTGATAGTGAATAAAGGTTGAACACTGAATTACAACTATTTTTTATTTTTCACTTGGTGACTCCACTACAAATAAGCTGGAATTCAATCGAAATAATACCATAAGCAATCCAGATGATAGGCAAACCAAACCTATATTTGATCCCAAAAAGTTATTAAAACCAAAGGGATACCTCAAGTCGAATACCACATCGGCAGGTAAGAAATACCAACCAAAAATCACACAAGTCAATACTAAGGTTCTGATTAAAGAATCAACCCCTAAAAAGAATATTAAACAAACACCCTCTACAGAGGCCTTGACTAGCCAGTATGAGGTTAGGCACGAGAACCTGAAGGAATTTGTACCCAAAATAAAGATTGAAATTGACACTTTTGATTCTCCAAATAGTCTGAATAAAAGATCCTCTTCTATACCCGCTATCATTACTTGTCTGTCTACCCAATCCTCACCCAAAGCAAAGGTTTCAGTTCTCTGAAATCCTGAAGAGTATACTTTATACCCCAATTCGTCTCCTACTGGTTCACCTATATATACATCTTGTAACTCTAAAGAAACTAGTCCATGTCTTCCTTTCCCTCCCTTTCTAGACTTTACTTCCCCTAACGATCATTTTCCATATTTCCCTTCGTCGCATCCCAAGGAAGTTGAAAGGTCTCCACTTCGGTCCCTAGAAGTTTTTGAAAACCCTCTTTTTAATTCCTGAAGTTCATCCCCTAGAATTTCAATGGTTGTCGCTGGAGGTGGTGGTGGAGGAGGTGGTGGAGGAGGGGAGGTGGTCAAGGACAACCTCCACCCACTAGGATTTTTTCAAAATTAGCGGCCAGATACACTCCCTTGGTCCTCGCCCCCGCCCTTCATGATTTACCTAAAAATTATATGATGAACTTACCAAAATTTACAGGAGAAGGAGATTTAACTGCCACAGAGCATATCACCTTTTTCGATCAATTTGCTGATATATTAGGGATTGAGCATGAAGATGTTTATTCCAGGATTTTAGTTCATATGTTCGAAGGGAAAGTAAGAATCTAGTTTCAAGGACTCTCGGTAGGATCCCTTTGGTCCTACGATGATTTAGAAAATGATTTTTTAAGACAGTGGAGAGAAATGAAAGACCATATTTACTACTTGACTGAATTCAGAGCATTGAGAAAGAAGAACTCTGAGTCGGTTCTAGAATTTACTCAAATATTTAACAATCTTTATCATAAGATTCTAGCAGAATTTAAACCCTCTTAACTTGCAGTGAAGGTGACTTTTGTAGGGGATTTTGAACCCAACTTCACTCTGCTTTTAAGAGAAAGAAGACCGGATACCCTCACAGGGATGCAATACGACGCTATAGAAACTGAATCAAACATGATGGCATCTGGTAAACTAAAATCCAAGGTTGAGACATGAACTAAACAACCTAAACACTTCAGGGATCAAGTAGGGCCCTCCGGATCTGGGAGGTCTACCGAAGAAAAAATGGATGACATGGCTAATATAATCAAATATTTGTCAAACAAAATTTCTAGAATGGAACTATACCAAGCCAAACCTGATCCATTTTCTTGAAAATATTTCAGGAGAAATCCTAACCCCAAGACCCAGCAAAGGCAAGTAAAAAACGAAGATAAAAAAATACAAGGTCCTTTTAAAACAATTTTTTTTATAGGAGATGATATGCATAATTATGAGGGGCTAGAAGAGGATATAAAAAACCTTAGTGACGAAGACCAATAAACTCATCTAACTAGACAGGATTATGAAAGATCTCTAGACCAAGATCCCATGTTTAGTAATGAGGAAAGTATAGATAACGTAGGAGAGTCTGCATATCAAGGAATCGTTGAATCCATTATGGAAGAACTTCAACATAAGTATAATTTAAGGCCCAGAGAAAAAAATACTACAAGTTGAAAAACAAGTTGCCCAAAATAAAATTATTGAAACCCTAGCAACACATGTAAATGTGTTGAACATGCAAAATATAGATCTAGATAAACAATAATACACACATTTGTAGAGAGATTGGAGAAAGAAGAAGAAGGAGAGAAAGAATGGAAGAATTCTCATTAACCGTTATGAATAATGAATAATTTACACATGATATACTTTGTATATCTCAATGAGTTCGAATTGAGGTGAACCAATGCACCATAGTGGTGGTATAGAGTGATCTGGACACACACCAGTAGTTACGGGAGTGAACTGCCACCTATTCTAGTCTCTCAGACAGTTATGGGAGTGAACTGCCACCTAGTTGAGTTAACTAGTCAACTAGTCTTTAGTTAATTGTTTGAACATAGAGTAGTAAGGAATTAACTCAGGGAATCAAGGCTAATGCACCACTCTAGTGATGATACCAAGGCAAGGTCAAATTAGGATGGTGATGATCCCAATGTTGCATGGTGATGATCTCAACGCAACATCTAAACTCAACTCAACTAGTCAAACTGAAGTGTCAACTGAAAGAGAATATTCTCAAGGTGGAATACTCTCCCCTAAAATATAGGAGACTAGATAATGACTAATTATGAATAATAAACAAGGAATAACCTTAGGAAAAATAAATCCTAGGTGTGTATGAAGTAAATCCAACACCTCCCCTGAACATCACTATGGTGAAAATAAAGATTGGGTCCCGACAACGAGGCCATGTTAGGTATCCAAGTACAAAAGATACATTGAAAATAAAGTGAGGAAAGAGGGAAAAACTCATGGGAAACCCCCCCCCCTCAAGGTAAAATGTATGTAAAAATGAGAACTATAGTTGCTAGGCAACTGTACCCTTCACTCCAAGATGACCTCACAGAGAATGGAATTTATGCTCAGTGAAGGTCTTGGTGAAAGTGTTTGTCATTTGTTCTGTTGAAGGAAAAAACTATAAGTCGATGATCCCCTCATGTACTAAGTCCCAGATGTAGTGCATGTGGATCTCAATGTGCTTCATCCGCTGCCTATGAACTGGATCTCTGCAGAACTTCAGAGTGCTCTGGTTGTCACACAAGATGATGATCGACAGATGAAACTGAATGCCCAACTCAGTGAGAAAATGTTGTAGCCACATAGCCTGAATGTTTATGTTAACTACCCCTCTTTAATTTGCCTCGATTGATGATAGAGAAATGACATCTTGCTTCTTGCTTGACCTACAGATAGGCCCAGAACCAATACTGAGTGAGTAACCAGATGTGTACTTGCAATCAATGTTATCTCCATCCTAGTCGGAATAATTAAACCCAATGAGATCTAATGTAGAGTCTATTTCATAATGAATCCCAAAGGTGATGGTGCCCTGTACATATCGAAGGATACGATTTGTAGTTTTCCAATGTAGCTCATGTGACTCTTGCATGAACCTGGAAACTGCACCAACTGCATATGAGAGGTCTAGTCTAGAGTGTGTGATATACAACAAGATCCCCACTAGCTGTCTGTATAGTGTGTTGTCAACCAGTGGAGTCTCCCCTCCATCCTCAAGTTTGACTCCTGATAGGAAAGGAGTCGGAGCAGACTTGCAATATGTCATGTGAAATCTCTCAAGGAGATCTTGTGCATACTTGGCCTGAGACAGTTTGGTGCCTGATGCATCCTAACTGATCTCGAGTCCAAGGAAAAAGTGTAGTAGACCCATGTCCATCATCAAAAACCTGTCATGTAGAATCCTCTTTACTGCTGCAATCACTGAAGTCAAGCAACCAGTGATCAACAAATAATCGACATACAAAACTAAAAGTAGAAGTGAATCAACCGTCATGAGCATGTATACATTTGAGTCTGATTTACAATGTACAAAGTTCTGTGACAACTAGTAGGAGTCCATCTTGGCATACCATACCCTCGAAGCCTGCTTGAGGCCATAAAGTGACTTATTTAGTTGACAAACAAAATATGAGTCCTGCATAAATCCATGGGGCTTCTCCATGTAGATATCCTTAGAGAGATCACCATGAATAAATGCATTCTTCACGTCCATCTGATGGAATTCCCATCCCTTGGTTGCCACAATGGAAAGGGCCAATCAAATGGAATCCATATTCGCTACTGGAGCAAAGGTCTCATCATAGTCAATAACATGAACCTGCTGAAATCCTTTGGCGACAAGCCTGGCTTTGTATCTCCTGATCTTTCCATCCGCTACACTCTTGGTCCTATAGACCCATATTCATCTGATAAGTTTCCTCCCAGAAGGAAGGGGAACTAGATCACAAGTCTGGTTCTTGAGGAGGGAGTTGTACTCCTCCTGCATGGAAGATTCCCAAAAGGGATTTCCAGTAGCCTCTCCATAAGACTGTGGATCTGAAGACTGAACAAAGAAAGGATGCCTGGAAGGCAATGGTTCAATGACACTGAATGCAACAGGAGGCTCCTCGAAATTAGATCGAGTCCTCCTAGTATCGGTTGGATCACCTACGAGATCCCCTACATCTTGAAGAGTAGTTTGTGCCCACTTGGGCCTCTGCTTTTGCTCTGCAACTGCATCTGGATGCTCTGAATATGCATATGAATGTACTAACTCTAACTCTAACTCTGAATCCTTTGAGTCCTCTGAATCAAAACTCTCATCTGAAGAAGAATCGGCATGTGCATGCTCATCATATCGGACAGGTGGAAGAGTGAAGGTGTCTGCATGCGGTTGTTAAGGTACATGTGAGAGACTTTCCTCAAATTGGACACTATGCTCAATGAGGATCCGGTGCAAGGAAAGATCAATAAGTCGATATCCCTTCACACCGTTAGGGTATCCAACAAAAATGAACTCAGTGTTATGTGGATCAAGTGCCTTCCTCTTTTCAGAGTGAATCCGAGCCCATGCATGTGAACCAAAAATGCAAAGGTGGGCCACTTCTGGTTTGAGGCCGCTCCAAGCCTCGTAGGGTGTCTTATCCTTGAAAGATCTATGAGGAAATATATTTTTTATGTATGTTTCATAGTTAAGTTCTTCGGCCCATAGTCTCTGTGGTAGTGACTTTGCATGCAACATGTAAGATGCCATCTCCTTTAGAGATTGGTTTTTTCTTCTCAGCAACTCCATTTTTCTTTGGAGTATAGGGAACAAAATGTTGCATTTGAATCCATGCCTCATGGTAAAGATTATGGATCTCATGATTTACTTACTCTCCCCCATTATCAGCTCAGAGGACTTTGATCTTTTTTCTGGACTGTGTCTCAACCAAGGCTTTGAAATCTTTGAGGTGTTGAAAGACCTCATATTTTTGCCTAAGAAAATAGATCCAAGTAAAATGTGATAAATCATAAAAAAAAATGAGAAAAAACCTCGCTTTGTTGATGGATGGATGCGGAAAAGGACCCATAAGGTCACTTTCGATCAGATCTAAAGGTGTGGAAGCTTGTTGAGACTTTCCTTTGTTGAATTCATCTTGAGGGTGTTTCTCGAGAGCACATCCCTCGCATACTCCCCTTGAGAAATGGATTTTTGGTAGACCATCAACTAATCTATGCTTGCTAAGTTGTTGAATGTATCTAAAATTCAAATGTCCAAACCTTTCGTGCCATATCCTACTACTTTCATCAACATGAGTACGCAGTAAAGCAGAATCAGGTTCAATGAATTCAGAAAATGTATACAATCTAGATTGACGATTTACCTCACTAGTAGAAACCCTGGAGTTGGTTTGCATTTCGTAGATGTCCACAGCATCTGGTGTGAATACGACTTTATTTCCAATGTTGAAATTCGTCATCTAATACATGGAGAGAAGGTTAACAGAAAGCTTGGGAACATGCAGCACATTCTCCAAACTTTCGTTGGTGAGTTCAATACTTCCTTTTCCAGTGACTTCGACAGAAGAGTTGTCCCCCATCAGAATGGGAGGACCTTTCCATGCGAGTCTTATAGGAAGATATGTGAAAAATGAGATAAGGAGAAATAAGACTGCAAATTGTTTCGAGTGCCTCATCCATGCGATTTAAGTACTTGGATTTTTCTATCGCTAAAGTCGGCTCTGTATATGTATTCATGGCTAACCTATACAACCCTCTGGATCAGAGATGTATGACTATTTTCTCCTTCCATGCAAAATAGTTGTAAGGTGTAAGAATGAATTCTTTTTGGAATTCCATCTTTCCGCTGTCTTCAATCTTTTGTACCTACAAACAATTTTGGTGTATCTTTTTCTTAGCAGTCCTTCAGCTCTAATACCATGTAAATGTGTTGAACCTGCACAAATTATATCTATCTAAACAATAATACACACATTTGCAGACAGAATTGGAGAAAGAATAAGAAGGAGAGAAAGAATGGAAGAATTCTCATTAACTGTTATGAATAATGAATACTTTACACATGATATACTTTGTATATCTCAAGAGTTTGAATTGAGGTGAACCAATGAACCATAGTGGTGCTCTAGAGTGATCTTTACACACACCAACAATTACAGGAGTGAAATGCCACCTATTCTAGTATCTCAGACAGTTATGGGAGTGAACTGCCACCTAGTTGAGCTAACTAGTCAACTAGTCTTCAGTTAACTGACTGAACATAGAGTAGTGAGGATTTAACTCAGGGAATCAAGGCTAATGCACCACTATGGTGATGATACCAAGACAAGGTCGAATTATGATGGTGATTATCCCAATGTTTCATGGTGATGATCCCAATGTTGCATGGTGATGATCCCAATGCAACATCTAAACTCAACTCAACTAGTCAAACTGAAGTG
>SNQJ01S0027432.1:7637-68731 GCA_010110895.2 Picea sitchensis | reverse complement strand
TTAGTTTAGAAAATGAAATAAATAAAATTAAAATCCCCATGCCTCTAGTTGATCTCTCTAAGAATCCAATTTACAAAAAAGAAATTGCTAAAATGATTAATTTTTCTGATGCAGAATGTTATGTAGATGTAATAAATTTACAAGATGAAAAGCCTATGATTATGTTTGGTTTGCACATTGAAAATGCTAAGGATTATGTAGCTCCTTTTTATATTACCTTAACTGTGCATGATCATTTACTTCATAATTGCATGTTATATTTTTGGNCTCACAACTTAATGCCTAAAGTGATCATGGAAAAGTTGGGCCTTGAAATCATTAGACCTTATCAGGACTTATATTCTTTTGATTCCAGAAAGGTTAAGTGTCTGGACATGATCAAAGATCTGGTAGTTAATATTGCACAGATTCCTGTAAAGAGTATTCTTATGGATGTAGTCGTTGTTGATGTCCCTTTAAAGTATGGCATGCTTTTATCTAGGTCTTGGGGCGTAAATCTTGGTGGATCACTTCAACTGGACATGACATACGCTTCGATCCTGATTTTTGGTGGACAATTTACTCGACTATACAAAGAGACTAGACTGGCATACACTGTAAGTGACCCTCAAAACCCAAACAACTATTCAGTCTATGCTACCGATCAGTATCTAGGAAATTGTATTTTATCATTAGACGTTGATTTTGATGACTGTATAGAAGAGGAAAACAAAAAAATAGAAAAAACACAAAAAAGTGTAAATAACAGAGAAGGAGTATGGAAAATATTTTTTGATGGCACTTCATCCTGCGAAGGGGCAGGGGTAGGAGTGTTATTTGTTGCACTTGCATATTAATATGTCATTCCCTTTTCATACAAGTTACAGTGGGAAATTGATTATACTAATAATGTCTTTGAGTACGAAGCTCTGGTCTTCGGATTGGAGGCTGCCGGGAAACAAAAAAATGAAAATCTAATAGTTTGTGGTGATGCAGAACTTATTGTAAAACAAATAATGCATCAATATCAAGAAAAAAATCCAAGGCTAAGGTCATACAAAAATTGTGCCTGGGATCTGATTGAGAATTTCTTCTCGTCATTTAACATTCACAACATTCCCAGAATGGAAATCAATAGGTAGACTCCTTGGCCAAAGATGTTGCGACTTTTATGCCTCCTACTATCCTAAAACTAAATTATCATATAGAAATAAGGAAAAAACCTTCAATCCCAAATAATGTTGAACACTGGCAAATATTTCAAGATGACGAGTAGATTAAAAATATTCTAGAAATGGTCGATGAATTCTCTGAGACTCGTATAGATCAAGAGAACCAGAATGATCCTATTTAGATCATGAAAGAAGGTGAAGAGCCTAAAAAGTTCCAAGATAAGATCACGAATCATTGAATGCTTGTACTTAAGAACAATCAGATCCATAGAGGATTGATACCCTTAGAGAGGTTGTTTCACAAAGATGACATACCCTTGAAATATACCCTATGAACTCAACCCGAGGAGGTTGAAGACTGTGACATAGGAACTAAAGAAGAACCTAAGATAGTAAAGTTATCTAAATGCCTTCCAGTTCAGGAGAAAAACAAATATGTCAAATTTATTAAACAATACAAAGACGTATTTACCTGTTCCTATGATGATTTAAAAACTTATGATACCTCTGTAATTGAACATAAGATTTCTTTGAAACAGGGTATCAAACCTTTTAGACAAAAGTTGAGACAGATAAACCCTATCCTCTTACCTGTAATAGAAAGAGAATCCAATAAGCTTCTCGACGCAAAGATTATTGTCCCACTTAGGTATTCTGAATGGGTAGCAAATCTGGTACTCATCAGAAAGAACAGTGGAGAAATTAGGCTTTGTGTGGATTTCAGAAATTTAAAACGGTCATCCCTGAAAGATAACTACCCACTACCAAAAATGGATCATGTCCTGGAAAAATTAGTTGGAGAAAACAGAATGACGATGATCAATGGCTTCTCAGGTTATAACCAAATTGTTGTCCACGAAGATGATAAAGAAAAAACTTCATTCACTACTCCGTGGGGAAATTTCATGTATGCTAAAATGTCGTTTGGTTTGATGAATGTAGGGGCCACCTTCCAAAGAGAAATGGATATAGCTTTCATCAGTGAGAGAGATAAGTTTTTCATTATTTACTTAGATGATCTAACAGTCTTCTCTAATTCTAATGCAAAACATCTGTTTCATCTCAAACAAACTTTTGAGAAATGTCAAAAATTTGCTTTGTCTCTAAACCCTAAAAAGTCTCATTTTGCTATGCAAGAAGGAATACTTCTAGGTCATATGGTTTCAAAATATGGAATAAAGGTTGATCCCAAGAGAATCGAGGCTATTGACACAATAAACATTCCTAGAAATAAAAAATAAATCTAGTCTCTTTTAGGTAAAATAATTTTTTTAAGGTTTATCCCTAACTTTGTTGAAATTGTCAAATTAATCACAGATATGCTGAAGAAAGACAATGAAATCAAATGGAATTCTGAAGCTAAAGCATCATTCGAGCAAGTTAAGAAAGCTATAAGTGAAGCTCCAGTATTAGCTAGTCCTCATTATACTAAGGAATTCCTGATCTTTTCTTTTGCATCGGAACATACTATCACAGCAGTACTTCTCCAAAAGAATGAAGAAGGTTTCGAGCAGTCGATTACATTTTTCAGTAAAAGTCTCAGAGATGCCAAATTAAGATACAATATACTAGAAAAAGAAGCCTATGCTATGGTGAAAGATCTCAAATCTTTCAGGACATATGTACCGCACTCTAGAATAATTTCTTATGTGCCAACAAGCTCTTTTAAAGATATATTGGTACAATCAGACAGTGATGGTAGAAGAGGTCCGTGGTTAGCCAAAATTCAGGAATTTGATCTAGAAGTAAAACCGACCAAGCTCGTCAAATTTCAGGGTTTGGCGAAGATATTAGCAGAGTCAAATTTTAGAGAACTTGGGATAAATCATCTGGAATCACATGGACCTGTTCCATACATAGGAGAACTTGACAATCAAACCCCTAGAGTCCATATCGAGGATAAATTTTATTCCTATGACCGGTATCGCGATATCATTTCATATATCCTTACCCTTTTCATATATCCTTACCCTTCAGTGTCCAAGCAATATGACTCCATCAAAATAAATAATGTTGAAACTACACGTAGTTAAATACTGTATCATCAAAGGACAACTGTATTAGAAAGATCCTCTAGGTTTCTTACTACGTTGTCTAACAAAATCTGATATAGAGGATGTCATAAATGAATTTCCCAGATGAGTGTGTGGAGGATATCATGCTTGGAGGGCCACGACCTATAATATTGACGCAGGCGCACCCCAACCAGGCACGGGCACATCCGCTCCCATAGGACCTTCTTCTCCTCAGCCCGAAGAACTCGAAGGTTCTTCTATTTCCCTATCGGGAAATCTGCACCCACAACAATCTTCTTTGAGGGTTCCCCTTCTTCCACAGGGAGATCAGCTGAATTTTTCTATCTTGCGACCTCGCAACCTCGCGGCCTCGCCGGTTGAACCGTCAAATTTTCAACACTCTAACTCGCGAGTCCCCGAGATGCACGGTCCCACCTTGTACCTTGCCATGCATCTACAAGAGTCTCGGCTCTTCGACACTTCGCAGCTCGACATCCACATGAGTCTCGGATCCTCGACACTTCATGACTCACGAATCCTTTGGCCACCTATACTCCACTCACGCTCTGCTATGGCCCACACAACTCCAGCTGTCAGGACATCGCCTACTCAAGACCTCGTGATACTTGCATCCAAACTCTCGGACCTTTTCTTGCGAGGTCCCAAGACACGATCCCTTACGCGGATCCAACGGTCCTCCTGTACTTCGGATCCAACAGCTGTCTTTCTCTCACCACCTCGCGACCTCGCAACTTGGTGTACCGAATGTTTGGACTCCCAACCTGCGAGTTCCCGAGTTGTGAGATCACCGATCTTTGCCACCTGTCCCCTCAGATGGACAGCTACGATCTCCTCGCTCCTTCATCGCCTCGCATCCTCAAGTCATGCGACTTTGTACACCCAATACTTGGGTTCTCAACCTGCGAGTTCTGAGTTAGTGATATCCTTGGATCTCTACCACACGTCCCCTCAATTGGATGATCCAGATCTCCTTGCTACCTCACCCCTCGCGAAGCTAAAGATCTCCCCCTTCAGACCTCAAATGTCCGAGTCTGTGAGATGAGAATCTCCTGACACGCATCCTCCTCAACAAACAAATCTGATCTTATCGCGTCTCATGATCTCGCGACTCTGGCTTCACAACTTTTGGGGCTTCAACTCCCAAGTCCCCGATACATAAGACCACGTGTAGATCTGACGGATCCCATGACTCTGAATCAACAGCTCTGCCTCTCCTGAGCTCCAAACTCCTCGGACCCTTGTGCCATAACCTCCTTGCACCTCTGCAAGATCTGACGATCCTCGGAACTTTGTGAAATCTCCTCAGATGATTTCGACTGTTCATTCCTTCTTATTAAAATCCATGAAATGAAAAGAATATCTCTCCAAGAGATTCTTTTGCCGCTTCGCCAACCTACAACGCTTCTTCTCTGATCTCTGATAGCAGCTTCTCCACACTTAACTTCTAGTAACATCGAAGGTCTTTTCCTCTTGAGCTTTGTTAAACTTCTTCAACCTCAACAAGATTCTTTGCACGCACTTCTTGCGGAAGTTCTCGAACACTTCCACTATTCGAACTTCCTTGACTCTGCGTATGCCTGTAGTAGTAGTCCTTCGAAGTTTTTTCTCAGTTCAACAACTGAGACTTCTTCTTCCACCTGCATACTACTTGCACGACTTCAACAACCCAAATCAATTTCTGGGCGAATGAGGACAAAAGTTAACTATTGAGCCTTCATCAACGCACTCTTTGCGGATGAATTCGACTGCACTCTTTGCAGGAATCTCCTGGCTCAGATAGAGAAACAATTGAAACTCATTCCATTCTCCTATTCAGGCTTCAGTTTGAAACATGAAATCTCATGCACAGCCTATACAAATAAAATGCATAACTAGAAAACAAACATTCATGAGCATAACATCAATACACAGAGAATAAACACATAACCATGGATTTGAATCAAAGATTTCTTCTATTAATTCAATATCTTTACATGGGTGTTCTCTACACAATTCTCTGCTTGCTCCTCTCCTCTAAATGCTTCCAATATATTACAAATGATACAATGAGGGTGTCTATATCCATTTTCCCTCCTTCCATCTAAAACTATCAAATCTAGACTTAAAATCCTATCTACCAGCATTAACTAGATTAAATGCCTCCTATCTACTTCAAACAAGAGCGTATGGCTCGAGGTCTGGTACAATATACAAAAGGTGCTCCTTCATAAAGGGTTCATTTAAGGTTTGGCTCTTCAATTTCAAAAAGTTTTCAGAGAAATATGTCATGTGTTTCAAACACATGCGCTGACTTCACGCTTGCTTGGGTAATTTGCGATGCTCCTACATCATACTCCTCGTCTTGAAAACTTTCATGGGCTTCTGTCCATGAGCTCCTGCATGGTCTATCCATGCTTTTGAATCTCTACTTCACTTTCCCATCTGGTATCTTCCACTGTATGGTTCTTCCATTTGACCAGATACTCGAAGTATTCCTTTCGCCTGGTCTTTTTGCTCACCCTTTTGTCAAGTATACAGTCTATCTGTGGCTTCTCTGCAATCGACATCTGCTTCTGCCACTGGATTTTTGGTTGTTCATCATTTTCAGCTCCTACTTCCTCAGCCTTATATGGATATAAGTTTGAGACATTTAATGTCGGAGATATTCAGATCCCATCTGGCAATTCAATCTCATAAGCATTTTCTCCCAATTTCTTTAGGACTCTGCATGGCCCAATTTTCTTTATTTTCAGCTTGTTGTATGTTCCCCTTGGGAACCTTTCCTTCCTCAGATGTGCCGGAACTAGATCACCGACTTCAAACTGAAGTTGTCTCCGATGTTTATCTGCTTTGCACTTATATTCCTGGTTTGATTCCAGCAATCGCTGCTTCATCGTACTGTGAAGTTCTTCCATCGCCTCTGTGAATTCTTCAGCGCTTGCGCTCTTGGTGATTATCTTCTCTGAGTCTCTCAGTTTAGATACTCCCCTTGGCTTCCTGCCATATACAATTTCAAATGGACTTTTTCCTGTGCTCCTGTTCACTGGGTCATTATATGCAAACTCTGCCTGTGGTAACACATTGTCCCAACTGTTGTGGTGCTATGTCACCAAGCGTCTTAGTAAATCTCCCAGGATTCTATTCACCACCTCTGTTTTCCCATCCATATGGGGATGGTAAGCTGAACTAAACATTAAGTTAGTCCCCATCTTCTTCCAGAGTGTCCTCCAGAAATGCCCAATGAACTTTGTAGCCCTGTCCGATACTATGCTTCTGGGTAACCCATGAAGTCTAACAATCTCTTTGAAAAACAAATTTGCGATATGAGTCACATTGTTGGTGTTCTGGCATGGAATAAAATGTACCATTTTTGAAAACCTGTCGACCACCACAAAGATTGAATCATTCCCTCTTTACGTCCTCGGTAATCCCAGTACGAAATCCATGTTGATTTCATCCCACGGCCTCTCGGGTATGGGTAAGGATTGATAGAATCCTGCATTCTGTTTTCGGCCCTTCGAATGCTGGCAAATTCTGCATCTGTCAACAAACTTCTTGACTTCCAACCACATCCCTGGCCAAAAGTATGCTTCACTTAGCTTTGAAAATGTCTTGTCGTCGCTAAAATGTCCTGCCAATCCACCATTGTGTTTTTCTTTTAGTAGATTCTCCCTCATGGAGAAATTTGGAATACATAGCTGGTTGCCTCTAAAAAATAATCCATTTTGGATCATGTAATCCATCCATGGGCTTCTATCCCTGAGAACTAGATTCTCAGCTGCCTCATATGCCTCTGCAAAATCTGCATCTCCTGCATACATGTCCCTAAGATTTTCAAAACCTAATGTTTTTACTCGGAACTCTTGCAGCAACAAACACTTCCTGCTCAAAGCATCAACCACTTTGTTAGCAGTACCTGAAATATGCTTAATCACGAAATATGTGGAGTACTTTACTTTCGCCTCATCCAACTTCTTTCTGAAATATGAAATTGGTCTGTCTTCCTAACTCAAGACCGCTCCTATGGCAAAGCCACTTGCATCGCATTTCACCTGAAACACCTTCGTAAAATCCGGCAACACCAAGACCGGTTGTTCTGTGATTTTCCGCTTCAATAGATTGAAGCTCTTCTCTGCCTCTTCAGTCCAATGAAAAGATTTATGTCTTTTCTTGACTGTCTCCATCATTTTTGCACTAATTCCACTGAAATTCCTGATGAATTTCTGGTAGAAACTAGCCAATCCATGAAAGCTTCTCACCTCGAAAATATTTCTCGGTGATGGCCAATTTTTAATTACCTCCACTTTACTTGGATCCATCTTCAATTCATTTGCCAATATGAAAAACCCCAAGTAAATGAGTTATGTCTTCATAAATGAAGATTTCCTCACATTGATCAACAACTTCTCTTGTTGTAGCTTGTTCATTACTGCAGCTAAATGCTTCAAATGCTCCTCTTTTGTTTTGCTGAAAATCAATATGTCATCCAGATAAACAATGACAAACTTACCAATGAATTCTTTCAGCACTTCATTCATCAGCCTCATGAAAGTACTCGGTGCATTCGTCAAGCCAAATGGCATGACTAGCCATTCGTACAAACCTTCATTTGTCTTGAAGGCTATCTTCCATTCATCGCCTTCCCTCGTGCGAATCTCATGGTATCCACTTTTCAGATCAACTTTTGAAAAAAATTTAGCTCCACTTAAGCAGTCCATCAAGTCATCCATTCTCGGCAGTGGAAACCTGTACTTGATGGTTATTTTGTTAATGGCTCTGGAGTCTGTACACATTCTCCAACCTCCATCTTTCTTTGGACTCAGTACCGTTGGAACGACACACGGACTTAAACTTTCCCTGATCAATCCTTTATCCAATAGTTCTTGTACCTGCCTTTTAACTTCCTCGTTCTCCTGCGACGTCAACTTGTACGCAGCTTTGTTCGGCAAACTGGATCCTAGTATGAGGTATATATGATGACTCACACTCCTTACTGGCAGCAACGAATGAGGTAATTCATCTACCACAATGTCAGTAAACTCTTCCAGTAGTTCCTGAACTTCTTCCGGCAAATCATCCACTCTTGTGCTGGTCAAAACAACTCTTGGTTTTCTGACCACAAAGAATTGTGGATCTTCTTTCTTCTTTACTTCTGCCAAAAGTTCCTTCCCACTCATGAGAAGTACGGTATTCCTCGTTTCTGGTTTTACTTCTTTATCTTTAATTGGAAAAAACATATGTGTTCTCCCATTCTTCTCCAAAGTATACGTATTCATCTTCCCATCATGAATTACGTTCCTATCATATTGCCATGGTCTGCCTAGCAATAAATGACATACATCCATAGGAATAACATCACAGAGAATTTTATCATTGTATCCTCCTATATTGATGTCAACTAAGCATTGTTTAGTGACACTCACCTGATGTCCCTTCTGTAGCCATGAGACTCTATATGGACTTGGGTGATCAGTCGTCTGCAACTCCAGTTTCTCCACCATCTCGGTTGAAACGAGATTGTCTGTGCTTCCGCTATCCATGATAACTTTGCACACTTTGTCTTTAGTTTTGCATGCAATTCTGAAAATTCTGTTCCTTTGAGCCGTGTCCTCCACCTCCTTCTCGAGTGTTAAGAGAACCTTACGCATCATTAGCGACCTTCTATCTTCTGCGTCTTCTTCCTCAGCATTTCGCCTCTGTGCCTGGACGATGTGAGATTCTCCTCTATTCTTCTTCCTATCTGGAAAATCAACTTCCTTGTGTCCATCCTTTCCACACGTAAAGCATGTGATGACTCCACCTCTGCCTCTTCCTCTACCTTTGGTACAAGGAAAGGTGTTGTTGTCAGCGTATCCTCCACTCTGTTCTGTCTGTTGCCTTCGTTGTTCAGTGTGTTGGCCTCGTTGTGAACTTCCACCTCTTTATGTTCTGGTATGGGGCTTTTTCCAGACATCCCTGGACTTCTGGAACCTATCCTGAGCAACTGACTTATCTTTTGGCTGGCTCCTACCTCGACCTCACTGTGCTGGCTTACGGCTTAGCTTTTCTTCCACTTTCAATGCCATCTGATATGCATCCTCCACCGTTCTAATGGTTGTCATACTCATCTCATTCTGCATATCATATCTTAAGCCATTCATATACCTGGAAACTTTCTCATCATCGCTCTCCCGATGACCTGCTCTGATATTGAGCTTGTAGAATTCCTCAATATACTCTTTTACCGTCATCAACTTCTGTCTCAGGTTCTGCATTCTCCTGAATAGTGTAATTTGATAATCCCTTGGGATGAATTTTGCCTTCATCTTCGCAATCATTCGATCCCAGCTTTTGATATTTTGCTTACCTTTGGAATGTCTATCTGCTTGAAGCTCATCCCACCATAATGCTGCATGTCCCTTCAATTTTGTGACAGCATGCCAAACCTTTTTATCCTCTTCGATATACTCATAATCGAAGTAGGTGTCAAGAGCTCTAATCCAATCCAGAAGCTCTTCTGCATCTAGACTTCCTTCGTAAGTTGGAATGTCCATTTTTGTCTTTGAACTCATCTGGGAAATAACTTTAATTAACCTATCATTGGCTGCATCTTCGGCTGCAACTTCTCCTTGTGGTTTAGCTTCAACTTCGCCTTCGAAGTCACTCAGATCTCCAGCACTAGCTATGCATCTCTGCGTTGCTTCCATATCTTCTAATCTCACTTGAAGATCACGTATCTGCCTTTCCATTTCTGGATTCTATACTTGTCTTTCCCTCCACGGCGGCATGGTGAAATTTTCTTCTTCTTCTCTGCTACAGAAAGAAAAGAGATTTTCTCACTCTGATACCACTTGACGTAGGCACACCCCAACCAGGCACGGCCACGTCCGCTCCCACAGGACCTTCTTCTCCTCAACCCGAAGAACTCAAAGGTTCTTCTATTTCCCTATCGAGAAATCTGCACCCACAACAATCTGCTCCGAGGGTTCCCCTTCTTCCACTGGGAGATCAGCTGAATTTTGCTATCTCGCGACCTCGCAACCTCGCGGCCTCGCCAGTTGAACCGTCAATTTTTCAACCCTCTAACTCGCGAGTCCCCGAGATGCGCGGTCCCACCTTGTACCTTGCCACGCGTCTACAAGAGTCTCAGCTCCTCGGCACTTCGTAGCTCGTCGTCCACACGAGTCTCGGCTCCTCAGCACTTCGCGACTTGAGAATCCTTTAGCCACCTGTACTCCACTCACGCTCCGCTATGGCTCACACAGCTCCAGCTATTGGGACATCGCCTACTCATGACCTCGCGATACTCACATCCAAACTCTCAGACCTTTTCTTGCGAGGTCCCAAGACACGATCCCTTGCACGGATCCAATGGTCCTCCTGTACTTCGGATCCAACGACTGTCTTTCTCTCACCACCTCGCCACCTCACGACTTGGTGTATCGAATGTTCGGACTCCCAACCTGCAAGTTCTTGAGTTGCGAGATCACCGATCTCTGCCACCTGTCCCCTCAGATGGATGGCTACGATCTCCTCGCTCCTTCGTCGCCTCGCGTCCTCACGTCTCGCGACTTTGTACACCCAATACTTGGGTTCTCAACCTGNAGCGAGATCCTTGGATCTCTGCCACGCATCCCCTCAATTGGACGATCCAGATATCCTCTCTACCTTGCCCCTCACGAAGCTAAAGATCTCCCCCTTCGGACCTCAAATGTCTGAGTCTGCGAGATGAGAATGTCCTAACACGCGTCCCCCTCAACGAACTGCTCTGATCTTATCGCGTCTCGCGATCTCACGACTCTGGATTCACAACTTTTGGGGCTTGAACTCCCGAGTCCCCGATACACGAGACCACATGTAGATCTGATGGCTCCCGTGACTCGGAATCAACGGCTCCACCTCTCCTGAGCTCCAAACTCCTCAGACCCTCGCGTCGTAACCTCCTTGCACCTCTGCAAGATCTGATGATCCTTGAAACTTTGTGAAATCTCCTCAGATGATTTTGACTGTCCGTTCCTTCTTATTAAAATCCACGAAATGAAAAGAGTATCTCTCCACGAGATTCTTTCGCCGCTTCGCCAACTTGCGACGCTTCTTCTCCGATCTCTGACAGCAGCTTCTCCACACTTAACTTCCAGTAACCTCGAAGGTTTTTTCCTCCTGATATTTTTTAAACTTCTTCAACCTCAACAAGATTCTTTGCATGCACTTCTTGCGGCAGTTCTCGAACACTTCCACTGTTCAAACTTCCTTGACTCTGCGTATGCCCATAGCAGTAGTCCTTCGAAGTTTTTGCTCAGTTCAACAACTGAGACTTCTTCTTCTGCCTGTGCACTCCTTTCACGGCTTCAACAACCCAAATCAATTTCTGGGTGAATGAGGACAAAAGTTAACTACTGAGCCTTCATCAACGCACTCTTTGCGGATGAATTCGACTGCACTCTTTGCAGGAATCTCCTGGCTCAGATAGAGAAACAATTGAAACTCATTCCATTCTCCTATTCAGGATTCAATTTGAAACATGAAATCTCATGCACAGCCTATACAAAGCAAATGTGTAACCAGAAAAAAAACATTCATGAGCATAACATCAATACACAGAGAATAGACACATAACCATGGATTTGAATCAAAGCTTTCTTCTATTAATTCAATATCTGTACATGGGTGTTCTCTACACAATTCTCTACTTGCTCCTCTCCTCTGAATGCTTCCAATATATTACAAATGATACAATGAGGGTGTCTATATCTGTTTTCCCTCCTTCCATCTAAAACTATCAAATCTAGACTTAAAATCCTATCTACCAGCATTAACTAGATTAAATGTCTCCTATCTACTTTAGACAAGAGCATATGTCTCGAGGTCTGGTACAATATACAAAAGGTGCTCCTTCATAAAGGGTTCATTTAAGGTTTGGCGCTTCAATTTCAAAAAAAATTCAGAGAAATATGTCATGTGTTTAAAACACATGCGCTGGCTTCACGCTTGCTTGGGTAATTTGCGATGCTCCTGCATCAAATATTCTAAGAAATAGATATTATTGGGCAAATATATTTACCGATGTCAATGCTAAAGTCAAAGCCTACAACCCTTTCCAACTATTCTCTGCAAGCAAAATATCCCTGCATTACCTTTGGTCCCAGTCAAGACAGAGACTCCTTTTCAACAATGGGGCCTAGACTTCATAGGATAAATCCACCCATAGTCAAGCGCCCAATATAAGTGGATTTTAACTTCTATCGATTATTTCACAAAATGGGTGGAGGCCATTCCAACTCGAAATGCCACAAATTCAGTAGTTATAAACTTTTTGGAAGAGAACATCCTATCTAGATTTGGTTTCCCCCGAAAAATAGTTACCGACAACACCCAAGCGTTAAAATCTATGGAAATGATAAGTTTTTGTCAAAAATACAACATTGTGCTGGGACATTCTACAACCTATTATCCTTAGGTAAATGGGTTGGATGAATCATCCAAAAAAATATTGATGAATATAATAAAGAAAGTATTAAGGGAGAATAGAAAGGCTTGGCACGTTCACCTAAAGTACGGCTTATGGGAAAATCGGATCGGCACTAAGAAATCAATAGGCATGTCTCCTTTCCAAATGTTTTATGGCACCGATGTTGTCCTCCATATTAATCTAGCTCTTCCAGTAATAAAGTTGTGGCAAGACACGAATGAAGATCCAAATGACGTAATGAGGAGGATAAACCAAATAATCGAAGTCCAACAAAACAGGGCCAAAGTCGGTGTTAGACTTAAAAAATACCAAGAAAATATGAAATCCCTTTTCAACAAAAAAGAGAAAGATGGGGAATTTCTTCCTGGTGATTTAGTTTTGAAATGGGATGCCAGGAAAGAAGATCCAGGTAAACACGATAAGTTTGATCACCTTTGGTTCGGACCGTTGAGGATTGCATCTACAGAGGGTAAGAATTCATTCCTACCAGAGAATCTCAACGGGAAATGTTTTGACACCCCTATAAACGGGTGCTATCTAAAACATTTCATACAATAAAAATGTTTCACAGTACCATTGTATATAGCGGTTTGGTTTCTGTTTACTTTCGCAACTTTATTTTCCTTCATAGGATACCTGAATTTTTCTTTTTATAAACCTAGTTTTATTTAATACTCTGAAAAGAAAAAAATAAAATATATGTATTGTATATCATTTCTATTTTACGAAAATCTCTTATTGTTTCTTTTTGCAGGACATTTATCATCAGATGAGGAATAAGGAGATATCGGAATTCAACGCTCAATTTTCAGAATAAGTTTTTTTCTCTCAAACAGGTGATGAATTAATAATTGGTTAGGTTGAAAATATAAATGAAATCCAAGGTATGAACTTCTATGCTTATTTTTCAATCTAAAATGCTAAAATAAATCTCATCGAATCTTAGCATAATTCTACTCATGTAAAAATGATCACTTGATCAAAGATCGGAAAAGTATAGATCTGAAAACCTCCAAATAAAAAGAAAATAAGATAAAAATAGAAAGAAGAGAAGTTGGTAATCGAAAAGCGGACTGTGTGGAAGTGAGATTCTTTTATGCCAAACCCTCTCATCCGTCATTCTATTTCACTTTTCCTATCTCTGAGATTTTACTCTATTTTGATTTTCACAACCTGTCCTTAAATCTTCATAGAAATAAAAGATTTCTCCCTGACTTTGAAAACTTAAAAACATATCTTTAAAATAAGACTAGGCGAAAATATTTATGTTCTTTTGATTCCAACTTAAAGAAAGTATGTCTAGGATAACTAAATACATTTAATGTGCCACCTTCCCCCTTCAAGTGTGAAAAGGAAGCCAATGAAGTAGGGTGCCCAACCTATTAACCTTAATCTATATAAATTAGATTAATTTAACCATGCAACAGTTAAATCAACTTCAACACGTGTGCACAAAGTTAATGCTCAAATATAACCATACTCCCCCTCCAATTAGTCACCAATAGATTAAATCACCCTAAACATTGTTAATGTTTATTCCATTATTATAGTTCTTTTCATTTCATAAGAT
This sequence comes from Picea sitchensis, assembly GCA_010110895.2. NCBI lineage: Eukaryota > Viridiplantae > Streptophyta > Pinopsida > Pinales > Pinaceae > Picea > Picea sitchensis. The sequence continues at coordinate 54,547 of SNQJ01S0027432.1, read as the reverse complement.
AAGAGCATAATAAGAACAAGATCACTGAGAAATACACATCCACAATAGACACATCATTTATCCTAGGAAACCCTCTAGGGGAAGAAAACCCAGCAAAACTTCCTTATCATAAATAGCTTATACAATGTTCAAGAGATAACTCAACCAATCTGAGAGAAATCCTCCTCCAAGAGTTGCGCCACCCTTCTTCTCTTCTCACCAACTGAATTACAACACCTCATAAAGAGGGAATGAGCAAGTGAAGTGTATTAAATTGAGGCGCTAACCTCTTATTATATCAATCATGGCACGTGTGAGAGTCACCATCTGGCAGGGCCGGGCTCTCACTGCAGTTGGGTAAATCCACCTTTTTATTAATTCTGGCCCTTTCATTTATAGCTGCTGGGATGACTTCTTATTCTTCATGTGTAATTGTCTGATGACCAATCCGCAAAGGGATTTGGTCCTTGCCCTGATACCGACATGATTAATCCTCAATGGGGATTAATTTAATAATAAAAATAATAGCAATGACGGATTAATCCACAATGGGATTTAATCAATAACAAAATAATAATATTAGTTAATCCACAGTATTTAATCCAATAACAAAATTATAATATTGATTAATCCACAATGGGGATGTAATCAAATGCTCTTCACCGGTTACATTATTTCAAGCACTCATAACAAGGAAGGGTATTCTTCATCAGGTCTTCATCGACATCAGGCTGAGGTCTGCATCATCGGTGGCATCTCGAGGGATGGTATCATCAATATCATCTTGAACAATTGTCCTGAAAACTTGTATTTAGCATGAGTCATCGAGAGTTTTCTTCATCAACAACATCGCCATTCTCAAAGATTCTATCATCCTTATTAAATCCAGGCATGTATCGGTAGAAATGATGCCTCATCCGCGGTACTAGGCTGGCATCACAATGCATGGCTCAGTAATGCTTGGTGGTTGGCTGGTGGCTCGGTGGCAGATCATCTTTAACGTCCTAACAGCTGGGTCAGAGCAAAGATATCATCATCTCGCTTTGCGATCCACAACAGCTGGGTGGGTAGGAATCATGGTGTCGTAGCTTTTACATCCCACAACAACTAGGTCAGAGCATGAATCATCTTGATTTACGTCACAACAACGAGGTCAGAAGAGGACATCAGCATCTCACTTTACGTCTAACAATGAGGTCAGGAAGGGAATCATCGGCGTTTTTCTTCGATCTAACAACTAGGTCATAAGCATAGCTCATCTTTCTTTACGTCTAACAACGAGGTCAGAGAAGGAACGCACGGTGTCATGCTTTTACGATCTAACAACAAGGTCAGAAGCATGACTCATCTTACCCCGTCTAACAACTAGGTCAGAAACAAGGAACCAATGGCGTTATGCTTTTCGTCTAACAGCTAGGACAGAAGAAAGGAACATCTCATCTTGTTTTACATCTAACAATGAGGTCAAAAGCAAAGGGATCACACAGGGTCATGCTTTACGTCTAACAGTGAGTCAGAAGAATGACTAATCTTGCTTTACGATCTAACAATGAGGTCAGAAGCAGGAATACATCTACTCCCCTTTGAGGAAGGTCCTTTCGGACAATACCAAGCTTATCTCCAAAGAAGTGTTTCCAAGCTTTACATGAGGGTAGAGGAGAAGCTTAGTCATCACATCAACGACCTATTCATCCATGCTATTACTAAGAGCTGGGGAATCTCTCACTGCCATGTCGCGGATGAAGTATTGGCGGATCTCTATGTGCTTCGACCTATCATGGAACGCATGATTCTCTGTCATTTTAATAAAACTTTGATTGATTATTACATAGAATCGCGGTTGTTCTCCTCTCCAAATCAAATAGGCATGTCAGCAACTTTTGAAACCATATAGCATCGCAACTAGTAGAACATGCAGCAGCGATGTACTCTGCTTCAATGTGCTGAGAAATACTGGATTGCTTCCTACTCTGCCACGAGATCATAGCTGATCCCAAATTGAAACATCACATCGAGGAAGTGTTTTTCTGTCAACAACGCTTCCTGCCAATGCTACATCAGTATATCCAATCAGAGTGAAGTCATGATCTCCATCTTAGCTGAGACCACAATCCATTGTACCCTTAAGGTACCTCATCACATGTTTGCAACCACTAAATAAACACGTCTAGGTTCCACCCGAGAAACTAACTCAAGGTGTTCCTTGCCAAAAGCGGATGTCTTCGATACAGTGTTCAGGTAGGGGTGCATCGATTGATCAATAATCTGTCACCAATACAGAGTGGCATCTATCAAATCTGGTGAAGTATCGACTAGCAGCTTCGGCTTTGCTTCCATGGAATTGTATTCATGGACTTGCATTCGAGCATGTCGAATCTCTTTAAGTTTCGACCGTGTACTTCCCCTAATTAAGGAAGATTCTTTCGGACTCTGCCCATGCCTCAAGACCCTAGAAATAATGCATTAGAGCAAGGTCTTTAATTTCAAATTTTGCAGCAGAAGTCTATTTACAGTCAACAATGAGATTTTCTTCTCCAGTTAAGAATAAGTCATCCATTACAGTAATGAATTATTACTGGTTCATTATCCATGATCTTAGTAGAGATTTGAATCTACTTTACTCTTGGTAAAGCCAAGCTTGTCAGAAACTGTCTATACGACCATACCAAGATCTGGGAGCTTGCTTCCAATCTGTATAAGGCTTTATTCAATCGACGGACATGAGACTTCAATAACAACCTCAAATCCTTGGGGTTTCTCTATATAACCTTCCTCTTCAATGACACCATTTAGAAAGTTCTTCCACATCCATGCATGGTGCAGCTTCCATTTCATCTTGGCGGCCGAGAGCTATAATGGTTCTGATTGAAGTGTATCTAGCCACAGGATGAATGTCTTTTCATAGTCAATTCTTCCTTCTAGGAAAATCCACGAGTGACAATTCTTGCTTTATATTTCTCAATGCTTCCATCAGTGGCATGTTTTATCTTGAATAGCCATTTTGATGATACCATCCTTATAACCCGGGTCTGGGAATAATTTCCCATGCATCATTCTTTATTATGGATTGGTATTCCTCTGTCATGTCTGCCCATTCCTTCGTCTGGATGGCTCTTTAGAAACATGTAGGTTCTTCGTCAAGGAGATTGCACATCAAAACCATGTGGCGGAGAATGGCTTTTGGTTTCTTCACCTATCGTGGTTCCTTCTGGAACACCATGCTTCTCTCCATCTTGAATAAGAGCTCTTTCCCAAGCGGGCTTTGTTTTATGGGAGAGGGTCATCTGAGGAGGCTCTTGAACTGCGGCGTATCATGATCTTCAAGATTTTCTTCATCCCGGGAAATTCTGACTTTAGAGGTTCTTCCCTCATGGATTCTGTCGTCCTGGGATTTACAGGTTCCTCTTCACATACCTCTTCAAGCTGGCATCTTCTTGATTTCTAGATTGCAGCTAGCCTTCATCAAAGGTCATGTCCCCACTGATCTCAATATGGCGGTGACGAGGTATGTAGATTTTGAAAGCCTTGGATACTATCCACGATTATCCCACAAATATTCCCTTCTTTCTGGAGGCTTCCAGTTTTGTTTCTTTTCTCTTTCCGGTATATGAATAAACACTGGACAATAGAGAAATGAGATGGCTTGCCTCAGTCTTCTTTCCGGTGTGAACATTTCTTCTGGGGTCTTGAATTCAAGTGCACTATGGGACAATATATTATGTACATACACTATTGTTCTTACTACTTCTGCCCATAAGTGCATTAGAATATCTTGATCATGAATCATGGTCTTCACAGCTTCATAATCATTCTGTTCTTTCTTTCAGCAACACCAACATTTGGGGATTTTAGGAAGTAGTTAGTTCCCTCTTGATCCCAAGCGTCTTACGAAGCTTCGAGAACTACGCGAGGTATATTCTCCCCTCCATTATCGACCTGGAAATTATCTTAATCTTCTTTCACGAAGATTCTCTATCAAGGCTTTGAATTCCTTGAATTTACTGAATACTTCATCTTTAGATTTTAATAAATATATCCAGATCTTACGGAATAATCATCAATAAATGATACATAGATACATACCAGCTAATGGAGGATGTTGGCATTGGACCACACACGTCTGAATGGATGAGTTCAATGCTCCCTTCCACTTTGTTGTCCCTCTTCGAAAGGGTTCTTGATGTTCTTCCTGCACATCCATTGCATATACCTTCCTGATCCAACCCATGAGGTTCTGGTAAGAAACCTATGACAGCTTTGCATGTGTATGGTGGCGCCTTGTAGTTCATGTGATCAGTATTCTATGCCAAACTTCGCATGAATTTTCGATGGCATGGGTCATAGCAGTTTCTGGGTGACCAGCCAACTTATATAAACCATTTTCTTCACTTCCGATGATGATTACTTCATTTAAGGTTTCTCCATAGCCCACATGGGGAACTTCTCCATCTATAGAGGCAACTCTGCTTGCTCTTGTCTAAAGCTAATATGGAGTGAGTTCTTCTTTAGGCCCAGTACATAGTGTACATCCTTCATTGTTATTGGGTTTTCTGAATCAAGCTTGTAATTTGATTCTCCTATTCCCTTGATGGATATTGATAATCATCTCAAAGAGTTACTTTCTAAGAAAACTTCTTTTCTAAAATACAAAAGAGAGTATTTTTCTTACCCATCATATCCTTTGATGCACCACTATCAATGAGCCATGTGTCCTCTCAGGTGATACAGATCCTGGGAGGGCTGAGATCAAGACATGGTCTGTAATCATCTTCATAGGTGGTTCTTCATCTTGAGGAAATATGAACATGTTGTCTTTTGTGCTTCCTCTTGTACTATTCTTTTATGACTAGAAAATTGTTCACCTTGTGTCCCATCTTATCACAATGATAGCATTGTATAGATGAGATCTCGTCCCTTGCGTTATCCTTTCTCCTGAAAATTTCTTGAATGAGATTCTTGATTGTTGAATTTGTTTTGATGGTTGTGTGTCTCTATGAGATTCCTTTTGAAATGGGGTTTCTTCCTTCCTCCTTTTGTATGGTGGCTAGGGGCTTGATCGTCGTCCCTTGCTAGTGGTGCTTCACAGTTGGCTACCCTTGTCTCTTCCTGGATTCATTCTTCCCATAGCTTTCGATTGTAGTTTCTCCTTTCGCCACATACTGACTGGATGAAAACAACCCAAGGTCTTGCGAGACCATTTAGGGGTTGTTATTACAGATTCTTCTTCGTCGATGGTGTCTCCGATTGCTTTCAACTGTTCTTTTATTTCTGAGATTCAGGAGTATGAATATTTCTGCTCCTACGCATCTTGGTATTCTTCAATTGAATTCCTAGATTCATCTTTAGATTGATGTTCTTTTCCTTCATATAGTTCTTAGAGCATCAAACATCTCTTTTCAGAGATTTCTTTGACGATGCACGAGATCAGGTGATCTTTGATTGAATCCACAATTATTCTGAGCCACGATTAGGAGTCCTTGATACTTTCTTTCTCTCGGCATCTTGGGTTCCTCCACTTCTTCTTTGATAAATATTGATAGGTCATTATTTGTGAGTATCAGACCTATCTGTAACTCGAACTTTGAAAGTTATCTATGCCTTCCAATTTCTCAGCGGCATTGCTTGCAGGACATCTTGTACTTTTTGGTGGCTCAAAAGTGACCAAAAAGTGAAGGAGATGTGAGAATCAGAGTTTTGAATCTTACAGGATCAACTTGGCTGGGGTGAGGAGTATCCTGGTGTATTCAGGCCCCAAGGAAAATTCGAAGTTTTACTCCTTCAAATATGCTATGCAATTTCTGGGCTGAATTATACGGTACTTGGTGCCGGTTTCTGGTACTTTGTGAAACTAGGGTTTCACTTTCTGTAGGATTTAGCCACTGAAAAGGTGCTCTGGATTATGGGGTAGTCCTTGGAACGGGACAAGCAGAGTTGAGATAGCATTGACGTTTTCCTCGCCTGCAGTGTGCTTTCTTCAGGTTGGCTCTGATTCCATGTTAAATGTTTATGCCATTATTATAATTATTTTCATTTCGCAGAATATAAGAGCATAATAAGAACAGATCACTAAGAAATACACAACCAATAGACCCACAACATTTATCACAGGAAACCCTCTAGGGAAAGAAAAGCCAACAAAACTTCCTTATCCCTTAAATAGCTTATACAATGTTCAAGAGATAACTCAACAATACAGAGAAATCCTCCTCAAGAGATGCCACCCTTCTTCTCTTCTCACCAACTTAGATTGCATCTGCCTCATAAGAGAATGAGCAAAGTGGGGAGGTGTGTGTTAGAAGTGAGGCTAGCCTCTGTTATATCAATCTGGCATGTGTGAAGAGAAACCATCTAGCGGGGTCGACCTCTCACTATGGGTGGGGTAAACCACCTTTTATTAATTCACAAGCCCTTTCATTACTTAACTGTTAGGGCCGACTTCTTATTCTACATATTGTAATTGTCCGATGACCAATCTAGTGTGTGTTAGAAGTGAGGCGCTAGCCTCTTATTTATATCAATCTGGCATGTGTGAAGAGAAACCATCTGGCAGGGTCGACCTCTCACTATGGGTGGGTAAACCCACCTTTTATTAATTCTGGCCCTTTCATTATAACTGTTGGGGCCGACTTCTTATTCTGCATATTGTAATTGTCTGATGACCAATCTGCAAAAGGGGATTTGTTCCTTATACAATTACCAACATGATTAATCCTCAATGGGGATTAATATAATAATAAAAATAATAATAATGACATGATTAATCCACAATGGGGATTTAATCCAATAACAAAATAATAATAATGATTAATCCACAATGGGGATTTAATCCAAGAATGCTCTTTGCAGTTACATTATTTCAACAAACATGTGTGCCAATGAGAGGTGCACTCTAATAAAGTGTTGTACCATGTAAATAAAAGATGTTTTCCTCAGCAAAACCCCACCATGATAACAACAAAACATAAAGCCCAACCTAAGGTGCACTACCACCAAGGGATTATTGCATCAAAAGTCAGCATCCAAACTTAGGAAAAGGTTAGATCAGTATCAAATCATATGTAGTACCCCGTCCTCCTCTAACTCAAACTTAGGAAATAACACATCAACGAGGGTACTAATTGTTAATTTCTTATAACTTAGCAAACAGAAATTATTGCCAATAATTTAATAACCCAGAAATTATACTTTGTTGTAATAACTTAAAAAATTATGCAAATAATTCACAGCTGAGTTATTTAACTAAATTTGCATAGCAGAAGTAAATGGAAACCAAGAACATAAAAAATAGAGAACACTTGAAATACCTTGGAAACCCCAGTGTGGGGAAAACCAACAAAGGAGGGACTTATTGTGGCTTCAGAGGAAATATTACAGCAAGAGTAAATATAGAAATTTCAGCAAATTTTATGTCCTTCTCAGCAAATCGACCCAGCTAGTTTCGGCCTGTACGGCCTCTGTATAGACCTGGTACGATCGATACAACCCAAAAAAATACGGCATGTATGGCCTGCTTCAGATCAGACCTGTACGACCCTCTTGTTACCAGTTGTGCGACCCTCAAGTTTGGCCTCTGCCACTACTGAAGTACAGCTTATTGTACGACCTATTTCTCTACTTGAGTTGCTCTCTCTCTCTACCAAAAAATCGCCCTCCTTTCTTTATCTCTCTTGCTCGATGTGAAGTGTCCACACCCTCAGCCTCCTTTTAACACTCTAATTCGCTTTTCCTAGAGGCTTCTACAAGCCTCCAGAAATTCACTTTTGTGAATTATTAATTTTTTGAAAAGTGACTTTTTCATAAATCTGAGTGAAAAGTCATTTAAATGACCTTTTAATTTTTCCTAAGTTAAAACTTAGGATAAAATAAATAAGGTTGATTTGGGTAAATTAATTGTGTCCATCAACTAGTCTTGGACACATAGGCTTAGCTGAGACACCTTCTAAGCTACCAAGTTAACACTCCCTCTTAGCCAAGAAGGTGTTCTACACCACTCCCAAGTTGTCTTTGAAAAAGACAAACTTTCCTTTCATCAAGGCCTTCGTGAGAATGCTTGCCACTTGCCCTGCTATAGGCACATATTGTAGCTTCATTGTCCCCTTCTGCACACATTCCCTAATGAAGTAAAACCTGATCTCTATGTGTTTGAACTTTGGATTTGTCATGAAACACTGGATTCTTAGAGAGCTTGATGTAGCTCTGATTGTCACAGTGAATGACATTTGCATCCAACTCTTGGCCAAACAAACCGATGAGCAACTTACAAATCCAAATGGCCTCACATGTTGCTAAACTAGCTGCCATGTACTCTGCCTCAGCAGATCTCAACGCCACTGACATCTGCTTCTTGATGAACCAGGAAACAACTCTCGATCCCAAGATGAAACAACAACCTGAAGTACTCTTCATGTCTACCGTGCTTCCTACCCAATCTGCATCTATAAATCTTGTCAGCTTCACCCCATCTCCCTAGATATAACTCAACCCAAAGTCAACTGTGCCACACAAATATCTCAAAACATGCTTCACTGCCACCCATTGCAACCTCCTCAGCTCAACCATAAACTGGTTGAGTGTGTTAACCGAAAAGCATATATCTGGTCTAGTGTTGACTAGATACATCAAAGATCCAATCAATTGCCTGTAAAGTGTAGGGTCCACTGCCTCTGATCTAGAAGCATCCAACTTTTTACAGTTGGTCACCAAGGGCATAGACATAGGTCTTCAGTCCAACATCTCGAATCTCTTCAGGATCTCCACCGCATACTTCCCATGTCCAAGGAAAGTCTGACCATCACGTTGCCACACCTCTAACCCTAGAAAGTAGTGCACCAACCCCAAATCCTTATCTCATACTCCAAAGAAATATCCCTCTTGCACTCAACAATGAGCCTCTCTGAACCTGTAAGAAACAAGTCATCCACATACAACACAAGAATGACTTGCTCACCTCCAACTATGATGTAGTAGAGGTTAGAGTCTGCCTCACTCTTGGTGAAGCCCATCCCTTGCAAGTAGTTGTCAATCCGTGCGTACCACGCTCTGGGAGCCTGCTTGAGCCTATACAAGGCTCTCCTCAACCTGCACACATGAGAATCCCTCCCATGCACCTCAAATCCCTCCAGTTGCTCGATGTACACCTCCTCCTCAATGATGCCATTAAGGAAAGTTGTCTTTATGTCCAGTTGGTGGATCTTCCACCCCATCTTTTCTCCAATCGAGATCACGGCCCTGATCGAAGTGTATCTCATCACTGTGGAAAATGACTCATCATAATCGATTCCCTCCTTCTGAGAGAACCCCTTAGCCACAAAGTGGGATTTGAACTTCTCGACACTGCCATCCGCAATGTGTTTGATCTTATAGATCCATCTCGAGCCAATCATTGATTTCCCCTATGACAGGGGCACCACCTCCCATACATCATTCTTCATGATGGAAGCATACTCTTCCACCATGGAATCTCTCCACACCTACTGCTATGATGCCTCCTCATAGTTGGAAGGCTTGGCCTCCAATAGCTCACTCATCAGAGCCATATAACTAAAAAATCTCTATGGTGCTTGACTCTGTCTGACTAATGTCCTTGGAGCACCCACGTACTCATGTGCCTCTCTCAAGGTCTGCTTTTCCCATATGGTCTTCCTCCTCCTTGTAGGTGTCTCTTGAACAGGAGGAACCTATTGCTCCTCATCCTGATTTGCAATCTGGTCATTCGTGCCTACACCTGTACCTGTACACTATACCTCCTCAGTCTTCTGAGTCTCCAGCTCTTGATCCCTTACTGTTGCACCAGTATCATGAGCCCTCCTCAAGGCTCTGTCCTCCTCAAATATCACATCCCTCCTGACTACAGTCTTCCTCAAGGAAGGGATGTAAACTCTTTATGCCTTGGAATTATCATTGTACCCAATGAAAATCCCCTTCTCAGCAGTGACTTGAAGCTTTGTCCTCTTCTCTGAGGGAACAGGGAAATAGACAAGGCACCCAAAAATCCTGAAGTGTTCAAACTCTTATCACCTCCTTGTGAATACCTCCTCAGAAGTCTTCGTCCCCAAAGCCTTGTGAGGACTATTGTTCTATATGTATACTGTTGTGTTACTAGCTTTCGCCCATAAGAAGCTAGGAAAATCCTGATTATACAACATGGCTTTAGCATCCTCGACAATAACCATGTTCTTCCTTTCTGCCACACCATTCTGTTGTGGGTTGTATGGAACCATCAACTCCCTCTTTGTCCCAACACCTGCACAAAAATCCTTGAAGGCCTTCAAGATGTACTCACCTCCATTGTCGAATCTCAATGTCTTGATCTTCCTGCCCGTTTAGTTCTCCACAAGAGCTTTGAACTCTTGGAAGCGACTGAGAACCTTGTTCTCGGTCCTCATGAAGTATATTCAAGTCTTCCTCGAATGGTCATTGATGAAGGTGACATAGTACTCATACCCACTCAGGAATTTTGATGACATGGGCCCACATACGTCTGACTGTATCAAGTCTAGGATGCCTCATGTCTTGCTATCACTACTCGAGAAAGTTGCATTGGTGTACTTCCCCATCGCATACCCCTTGTATACCTCATGATGCTCTGTACTAAAATCTGGAAGTCCTGTCACAATCTTCTTGAGCACCTTGAGTGCTCCAGGATGTAGATGTACCATCCTCCTATGCCATAACTCTGCCAAGTCACATGTACTGCTCATCAATGCTCGAACTGGATCGAACTGAGGCCTATACAACTTCTCTTGCCCTATTCCAATCACTTTAGCAACCTTGGAGTCATTGGGACTGATGTACACTCGCCCATCCTGAAATGAGACCACATAGCCCCTATCCTCCAATGTTGAAATGGATATCAGGTTCTTCTTCATACCCGGAACATATAACACATCCCTCACCATCAGTGGCTTCCTGGACTCCCTTTGAAATGTCACTGTCCCATGGCTTGTTTCCCGTTACTTGGCATTATTGCCCATCTCAATCACAAGGTCCATCTCCTCCTCCTTCAAGCTAGAGAAGTACTCCCACACTCTAGTCATGTAACTAGAGGAGCCACTATCAACATACCAAATGATTGAACTGGATGAACTTGAGAGACAAGCAATGAGTGAAAACTCATCCTCAAATATAACTACAAACTCATCAACTTCAATTGAAGCTTATGCAATCATGTGTGACTTCTTGATGCCCTTCTTGTTTGGGCACACATTAGCAAAGTGGCTTGGTTTGTGACAGGAAAAAAACTTTATCTTGCTAAAGTCTTTCTCTGGCTCTCCCTTAGAGGTATGATCCCCACTAGGGCCCTTCTTTCCTATGAACTTGCTCTTTCCAGCTAAGGCAAGGTTCTCCTCATCCTCACTCTTTGTCTAGCTAGCCTGTGAAGTACCAAATCGAAGCTCCTCATGGGTGAAGTCATCCCATAACCTCTTCCAATCAAGGAGTTTCTCCCGTGCTACAACAACTCTGACAAATACATGCCATTGTTGAAGCCATTCAAGGTTGTCCTCACCAACTCAGTGTCACCCATAGTCTCCCTAGGAGTTGCTAGTTCATCTCTGATCTGAGTGAACTTGGTGAGATATGTAACAATTGACTCTCCCTTGGCCATCTTTGTACTTATGAGTTTCTCCCTAAGAAGCATTTTCCTGCTCTAGTTATCTGACTGGTACAATTTAACTAGTGCCTCCCACATATCCTTAGTTGTCTTCTTGCCAAACAGATGAGGAATGATGTGGTCTTTGACTCCATCAATAATGATTCACCTAGCCTTCACATCTCTCTTGAGATGAGTTGGTTGTTGTGTTGGGTCTATTCGAAGTATTGTTGTCCCTTCAACAAACTCCCACAAGCCTTGTTCCTCCAGTAGCAAACCAATTCGCTCCCTCCAAGGACTAAAATTTGAGTCTCCCTCCAGCCTATCCTCAAATCTCAAGCCTGCCATAATATCAACTGCCCTGACTCACACACCCTCTCTCGTAACTTGACCCCCGTGTTGATTTACACATGGTCTGCACAACAAATGGGCTTGGTTCCTTCTCTATTCAGAGGTTGATCTCTGATACCATGTTAATTTCTTATAACTGAGCAAAAAAAAATTATTGCCAATAACTTAATAACCCATAAATTATACTTTGTTGTAATAACTTCATAAATTATGCAAATAATTCACAGCTAAGTTATTTAACTAAATTTTCACAGTAGAAGTAAATGGATACCAAGCACATAAAAAATAGAGAACACCAAATATACCCTAGAAACCCTTGTGTGGGGAAAACCAGCAAAGGAGGGGCTTTATTATGGCTTCAGATGAAATATTACAGCAAGAGCAAATACAAAAATTTCTCCAACGAATTTTTTGTCCTTCTCAAATCGTCCTAGCAATAACCAATTGTACGACCCAACTAGTTTCGGCATGTATAGCCTTGGTACAAACCAGAAAAATACTGATTGTACGGCCTACTTCAAAGCGGTCCTGTACGACCAACTTCATATTAGCCCTGTACGACCCTGTTGTTGGCTGTTGTACAGCCCCCAAGTTCAGCCTCTGCTACTATGGAAGTACGGCCCGTTGTATGATCTCTTTCTCTGCTTGAGTCCCCTCTCTCTCTGCCAGAAAATCACCCTCCTCTTCCTCAACCAACACCCTCCTTTCTTCAGCTCTCTTGCTCAATGTGAAGTGTCCACACCCTCGGCCTCCTTTTAACACTCTAATTCACTTTTCCTAGAGGCTTCTAGAAGCCTCCAAAAATTCACGTTTGTGAAGTATTAATTTAATGAAAAGTGACATTTTCATAAATCTGAGTGAAAAGTCATTTAAATGACCTTTTATTTTTTCCTACGTTAAAACTTAGGTTAAATCATAAAATAAATAAGGTTGATTTAGGTAAATTAATTGTGTCCATCAGCTATCCTTGGACACATAGGCTTAGCTGAGACACCGTCTAAGCCACCAAGTTAACACTAACATCAGTAAAAACATTTCCCCCTAGGTGATGTCTAGCAAATGTTACATCATTAAGCTATATCACCTAGAAAAATCCCACAAAGGCAACATGAATCATTCCACCATAGCAACGCCATACGAGAAGGGGGCATAACAAAGTGTTAACCCATCCAATCATCAAGTGTTCTCCTCATTACACATCCAACACATGAGGACCATGTAGAACACCTCCCCCTACTGACACCAACATCATACATCAACACACAAAGTCACTAGGAAACATCAACATCATAGAACATCTACCTCCTAACACCATCATCTAACCCATCGGGGGTCTTAGACCATCATCCATATCCAAGATAAGCATATATATCAAACCACACCATAATGAGATTGTATGATTCACAACCATCCTTAAGTGCAACCAAGGGGTGACCAACAAGGTAAGCACATGTGAGAAGACCACCAAGCAACAAGCACAATCATCCAACCAATGAGAAATGAGACACCCCCAAGCCAAAGAACATCTACCTCCTAACACCATCATCACCCATTGGGGGGCTTAGACCATCATCCATATCCAACCAATGAGAAGTGAGACTCCCCCAAGCCAAAGACCTCAAGGAACCAGCAGCAAATCTCCATTAATGTGATGAAATCACAAAGTGTAACCTCATACAATATGAGGTGTAATAGGTCTCTTTATTTAGGATTAATGGGACAACCTAGGGTTCCCTCCTTAGGATTAGAGGCCAATTTCTATTTCTAGGCTAGGCACGGTGGCCTAGAGGTGTAGCATAGAAGCACCCAACCCTACTTCTCCTCCTATATATAGACAAAGACTCGTTCATAATCATCTTGTGTGGTGTATTTGATCATATTGAATTAAAATTTAGGACGTTTCCCCCTTGTAGTGGCATATTAACATCCATCACTATTTCATATAATATTGGCATTGCATTTTGGTATTCAATGTTTATAATTCTTTTTTGGGTGATCTGGATATTAGCAGGTGGTATCAAGACAGGTTATTCTTGGATCATCACCTTTGAGAGTAACCTTCAGTGTTAGAGCCATATCTTTTGCTAGCCACAAGAATTGAGTGCTGATTGAGGGTTTGGAAAGATCTCCGAGGCTGTCTCTGGTCAAAAAATTTCAAAAGATTTGGCATTCAAATCTAGGAGGTACAGTCCAAACATGTTAGACTTCCTATCCAGTACTAAAATCCTGCTAAAACTAGTAAGACGCAGTAAATCAAGCATATCAGAAAACTCCTGGATTCAATTCAGTGAGAATGGAATCATCTAAAGAAGACATCTGAGCATGTTACAGGGAATTTTTTTTATATAAATTGGTGGGAAATTCAAGGAGACACAGCTTGTACAAGTTTTCTCTCTAGGGAGACTTGAGAGTCTAAAAACAACAGGGTTTAGCAAATTGGGCATAACTCCACCATGGAAGATCCAAATTGAGTGAGAACGGATGCATTGGAAGAAGACATATCCGGCTGTTGTAGGATGAAATTTCACTGAATTTAGAGCAGAACTCACATAGATATAGTAATTCCATGGTTGGCCTATAGACCAATACCCATAGAATGATCTAGAACAGCAGACCAACTTAAATTGGGATAACTTTTGACTGGTCAGTCCAATTTAGGAGATTCAAACAGAAATTTTAAGAGGGATTAGAGGAAATTATTTATGTAACAGTTCATGTCATTTGAATCTGGGTTTGTGGAGATATTAAGGCTTAAGGTTTCATATACAAAGCTGACTCTGATAGGTCAAGAATTTTTAAAAAATGAATGCACCATATACAAGAAATATGGAATACGTGAATTTTGTTATAAGGAGTCAATTCATACAATTTTGGGGATCCCCTTTTATCTCACCTATTAGGAAATTGTATTACTAATTGTTTTGACCACTTTATTAACTATTTACAACTTATCATTACAGTCACATTATAATAATAATGTGACTATATTACATTTAACTTTACCATTGGAAAGTTACTACTCCAACACCTCCCTTTCACATGACAATACTATTTTTAACTATCTACCTATAATATCCTCACAAGATAGTTATTGGGCTGGTCATCCCCACCTGCTTGTTCTTGGGCTGATAATCCCTATCTATGCTCTATATAGCATAAACCCATAGTCATGGGGAAGACAGATACAGTGCGAAGCTGAACCCATTGCGAAGCTAAACCAACCATTGCGAAGCTAAACCCATAGTCACTGGAACCCGGGACTGCTATCTGAACCCATAGCTACAAGCTACCCATACCCATCACTAAAAGGAATAAGAATGAACGTTAGCAATTACGCCCCATAATTACTTACCTATGTTGATGTTGGTGGACATCCAGGACCTTCTAATCCCCGGAGGGGGAACTAATAAATAATAGGTGTACCAGTTGTCATGCCAATAAATAGCATTTTTGGGAAGCTTCATTAATCTCCCCTCCCTCGGGCCAGACACGACACAACCAGCCTGAGCCATCCTTTCATGCCAACTAGCAAGCCTTGGGATAACTGAATAGCTAGTGTACCATCGGGTTCAGGACAGAATCAATCTCCTTCGGCCTTTTATTATATATATTACCATAAATATAACCTTAATAAATAATAATAATAATAATAATAATACAATAAATGTCGGAGGAAATAATAATAATACATGTCAGCTCTCCCCAAAAGGCATCTCATCTCCAATATGAAGGTTCATATGTATATTTATACATGCCACATTCTTTGTAAAAACATCACCACTTCAATAATATTATATTTAAGTATTATTTACAAATTATATCTGTCAATCTATTCATAATCTATTCATAGCATATTACTTTTTGTTCAACACTACCCCCTCTTACATCCAAAGATTCAAAATTTTATAAGGATGATTACAAATGATGACATAAGAAAATATTTTTTGTTTTAATTGCTCATTTTTCTAGATCCTAGAACTTGTGTTGGTGTTCCATCGCACTAATTTATCCTTCATTTTGAAAGCATAAATTGTCTACATCGACCTAAGCAATCATCTTGCCATCTCTTCTTTATAAAGAGGAAATCCACCGAAGCAAAATAATTGGCAATCTCTTCTCAATGAAGAATGAATGTCTTCTAAAGTTTTGTTCAGTTTATGCTCCTAATCTCAATTTGGAGTGAGGTCATCTTTGGAATTGGATGGTCTCCTCACTGTAGGGTGCGTATTGGATCATTGTTGGGGTGGTGGCAAAATGAGTGTGATTAGTGGTGTGGACAGGAAAGCAAAGTCTCAAGGTTTTTCTTCATGTGTATGACCCCAGTTAGAAGAAAAGAGTACTAAGCAAAACAATACTACTGATTATGGTGGTTGTTTCACATGGACTAATTATAGACAGGGTTGGATTGGGTGTATGGAGCTTGGGAGAATGTTTCATTTTTAGGTCAACAACAATCGGTTGATGGATGGTATAGGTCAGACCATTTCCCTATTTAGAGAGCCATCTCAGTTGGTCAAGGTAGATTCTGATCCTTCAACTTTATTCAAGATGACTATCTCACATCTCGGGTCTTCAAATATTTGACCCTTGGTGGGAAGCCATTGTTTACCAAATGGTCAAGTTCATGAGAGGATGGGGGAGGATGATTGATCCAAAATGGATACAAATAATTTCTTGTTTTACACTTTGTAAAACAAAAAATTAATTTTCACGAAGTTTGAAAAACAATGTCCAAAAATCCAAAGCCATAAGAAGATGAAATGAAACATTTTGATGGTTAGCCTTCCAAGGAAGCTCTATTAAAAAAAATTCCATTGGAGACAAAGGACAGAGAAAGGGAGATGGAAAGCAAATGAAGCTTGGGAAGAAGGACCGAAGTAGAGTTACAGACTCAGGATGAAGAAATCTGCTCAAAGATTGGAGGACAAAGTAGTTGTTGAGCCTGTCCACAAAGAGAGAAGATTATCCCTGATCCAAAGCAATCTGCAAAGTACAGCAAA
Organism: Picea sitchensis; assembly: GCA_010110895.2. Classification (NCBI taxonomy): domain Eukaryota; kingdom Viridiplantae; phylum Streptophyta; class Pinopsida; order Pinales; family Pinaceae; genus Picea; species Picea sitchensis. The sequence goes on along the minus strand of SNQJ01S0027432.1, from coordinate 37,627 downwards.
TGAGTAAGAATACACAAAATATCCATGTGAGTGTATAGTTCACCCTTTGTAACAATTTTCCGAGCATAATAAAACTCCTATCAAATGCTTGATTTCCCATTTGGTTTTCTAGGGTAATTTGTTGTCTATTGTGTGATTTAAATGTTGTATGGGTAAAATCACCCGAAGTCAATTCTTTAAATTCCCACAGTTTGATCTCACCTCTAATTTATCATTGGGATAAGCTCTGTGTGTGTTTATTGTGAAAACGACACTACAACAATACTCTCTCTTACCTACATCCAATTGACGTGATCAAATTGCTGTTATTATGAGTACTGGGGTCTATTTAATGTGTATATGTTTGATTAGCCCAAGACTGGGAGTGTTGATAGCCTCTACATGTAGAAATTTGAGGTACTATGAGTCTGCCAAAACAGGTCTATCCTTGACTTGAAATTTGAATCTAAGTTTGAATCTCCAAGACTGTCCTTTTCTGTTGTTTTAGGAAAGCAAACAGTCAAGTAACTTTCTGCTCATAATTTTTATGGTTAAGTGCTCTTTTGAGGTGCCCTTTCAAGTGTTTTCATACCCCAATGTTAGCACATGCAATATACTCAAAACGAATAACACTCCTTTTGATCTTTACAACTCTAACAAGATGATCTATACTCTAAGCATGCATGAAATGAACACAAGTATTTTTTGTCAACATGACCCTGGATAAAACCCCTCCGGGGAAAACCAGTTTGGAATGAAAGTATATATAATGATGATCTTAAGTAGTGAATACAACAAGTAAGCTAATAAAATGGAACCTGATACAATAGAAACTCCTCACGAGAAGCTTTGGAGTTCCAGGAAGAGAAATGTGCCCAAGCTTAGTGCGCCCTCTTCCCTTGTTGCTCTATCCACTGAAGTGATGCGCCCTCCTTCCTCCTTGGTCCAATGAAGAATCCCTTCCACACAAATGTTCTCTTGTGTGTCTCCTCCAACATGAGCCAAACAGATCCGAGATAGCACAGGTTCTTCTATTACCTGCTAGTGGTGCACCCTCCTCCAAGCAATAACCAATACCAACAAATAATGAGGACCTAAGCCTCCATGAGTCCTCCATGAAAGATGGTGCCCAAGCTCTCCTCTCCCAATGCTTCCATTCTCATCCTCTTTCCCTTCTCCAAACTCTCTTGGTGAACATACAAGTGAATGAGCCTCCAAATTCCCTATGCACCCTTCTTAAGTAATCATAAGGAAACCTAAAAAATGGATGTCTAGGATCATCCCAAGCCATCCCTAATCAATGGTTGAGCTCTCAAAAATAATCTCAACTCAAAACCCACTCTGGGTTAAGTTTCCATAGTTAACTTTATGTCCCTCAATTCACCCACAAAGTGAATTAATAGTCATTTTTCACGCAAGTGACAAATTTCACCCTTTTGACTTAGGAAAATCTCGAACTAAAATTAGACATAAAGTATAAGGCACAATGGATCAAATATTTCCCCCTTGTGGTTAGAGACCCACAACCACAAGGGGACCACTTTCCAAGGTACCCAAATCTCAACACTACAACCATACATTTATGTGATTTGTTAATAGCTTTGGGCACACAAAATTACATACACGTTGCATTCCATTGGATGATGCTCTGTCCCATGCTCATGCCCAATGTGTTTTTGACTCCCACGGCTTGATTCTTCCCTTACTCAACTTGTTGGGATGGTTTTCTTTCTTGAATGTTGTTTGGGACCTTTGATACAACCATAAATTTAACATACAGTGATTCTCCCCTGCTCTGTTTGCTAGTGTAAGACCTGTTTGTGCTTTGTTTATGTAATTGACAAGCAACAACAATACCAATTGGCAATTTGAATAGGCATGTGCTCTACTATTTGTAGGTAGTGTTGTCACCTACAACGATATGTGGAGGTAGCTACCTACAACCATGCATCTTATTACTTGTTGGGCTTGAACTCTTAATAAGCTGCTTGAGTAAAGAGTGTTGGGTGAACAATATTCAAGCAGTTTATGAATTTGGTTGGGCACAACATCAGATAAACCAAGCATTCAAACCTTGAAATCAATGAACAAAGAGAATCTTTTTGCCTGCTACTAATTAGCGGCAGAGAAACTTGAAACCATCTCGAATTACACAGAGAACATAATACAATCAAACTAAATTTTATTCCAAATCCACAAGCATTCGTGTCAGTGAAATGAGTGGGCCATAACCCAATAACAGTGTCATGAGTTGCGAGATGACTGTAAATTTTCACATGCAATTATATGTGACTAATTTTAGATCTGAAAATTACTTCCTAGTGATCAAACAGTAAACCCTAGCTGCTATCACTAAACAATTTTACACTGAAATTATGACAGAAAATTACAGCAACGGAAACAACAAGATCTAAGATAAATCATCCATGCACTTGAGACACAAAATTTTATGTTCTATAAAATTGTCAAATTATGAAATTCTGAGAGCAAAATCAACCCTCCCGACTGACACAGTTTTACCAAAATTCCGAGGACAAACCTGTCCACTGAAAACCAAAAAATCAGCAAACTTTACCCGGGACAAAATGTCAATTTGCAATCTGTTGTAGGTCACTTGTATGATCTGCTGATGTCAGCCTGTAAGGACCTGTCTTCTACCCAAAACTCACATGTGAGGCCTGCAGAAACCCTCCACATGTGCATCTATACTTTTTAGGTCACACATGTGGTACGGACAGGTACATACCATCACACATGTGACCATATGGACTGTTGTACTCGCACGTGCGGACCTGTACAGTTTGTCCACACGTGCGGCCTTTCTCTCTCCTCGTGTACGACTACGTTTCTCCTCCTCTCACAAGTGTGGCCCTCATGCGTGTATCTTCTCTTGTCTGGAAAAATTTAGAACTCTTCTAATGCAGGTGCGCCCTCAGGCATGTCCTCTCACAGGACCTCCTCCTTCCTTGGCCCGAAGAACTCAAAAGCTCTTCTAATTCCCTATCAGGAATTTTCCACACCCACAACAATTCTCCAAAAGATCTCCCTTAACAATCGGGAAATCAGACTTCGCAGTTTCACGAGTCTTGTGGTCATGTGGTTTTGGATTCTCAAAACCTCAAACCCCGATGCAAGTCAATGCTGACCTTTCACATCCCTATAAGAGTTTCTCCTGTCAGGAATTCGACACTCGCAATGTTCCAAACACTTCGCTTTACCAACCCCTGAACCCCGATATGCCGAAACACTTCCTTTTCTTCTTTATCCCCTCCTGGCTAGACTTCCAGTTCACATGACCACTAATCCATGAGACCATAGTCTTACCTCCTGTCGGAGTTTCAGACTTTGTGGGATCACAAATCCAAGTGTAAAGTTTCCCACAAAGCTTCACTCCCCGAAACCCCGATGAAATATGCCACCTGTCCACCTTGTCGAATCCTCCGTGGCCCACTCTTTTAGCCTGTTGGGAAATCACGTTTCGGAGTTTCATGATTCCCGCTGCTATGATTCCCAAAAATCACAAAACCCCGATCCCCGATGCACGTAAGGGTTGACTCTTCCACGTCACTATCCCCTCGTCGATTTTTTGGACATCACGAGATCATGATTCCTAATGCAACATTTTCTTTGTCCCCAGGATTCCCAATACGCTGAACCCCGACTACTCTCAGATATTTTGACGCGTGTCTTCCCTGACATCCACGGCTAGGATTTCTTTGGTGTTTCGAGACTCAAAAGGTCTCGAGTTTCTTGACTTCTGAAACCCCGATGCCTCAATATCCCGATGCCTCTCTGGGACTTTCCTCTGTTCACTAGGACTTAACCCTAGTGCAACTTCTACCTGATCGGATGGTTGATGGGAAACCCAATAACGATCCTACGGCTCATGGTCCTCCCAAGCTTAATCTCCTGGTGTAACTGTAACCTCTCTGTTACTTTGGTGGATTTAACGGCTGGTAGATTTTTTCACGAATCCCCTCCACGAGATCCTGACCATTGATTTCTTCCTCCTTGAGGATTTCTTGAAAATAACTAAGTGTCCCTCTATGCTCACTCGTCTTCTTGCATGCAACCCTGCAACCCTAGTTTTAGATGCTATAGGGCATGAACTCCCTGTGCAATCCTTCCTTAGGTTCTGAAGGTTTTATCCCTCTTGAGATTTCTCCAGCTTCTCAGTCTCTTAGAAAATGAGAACCCTTTGCATGCCTTCCTTGCGGCAACCTGTAAACACTTCAAGTGTTTGGGTTTCTTCAACCCTACACACACCTGCAGCAGTAGTCCTTCAAATCTTCTGCTCAGATTCACAACTGAGACTCTCCCTTAGCCTGTGCACTACTGGCACGACTCCAGTAACCCAATTTCGCTTCTGGGTGAACGAGAACAAGAGTTAAACTACCTGAGCCTCCATCAACGCACTCCTTGTGGACATTTTCGACTGCACTCCTTACAGGAATCCTCACTCAGTTAGAGAAACAATTAAAACTCATTTCTTCTTCCCTCGGATTTCAAACTGAAACATGAAATCACATACACAGTGTTAGCACTCTGTAAATTTCCAAGAGGTTGACAAAGAAGGAAACCACAAAGGCAACTTTATCCAACCGCTTTTAAAGTTGGGATCTAGCCCTTCCAGCTTTAGAGAGGGATCTCTCTATATGATTTATCTTTGTTTTTAATCTAAATATTAGGCTAGGTAAAAAGAAAAAGTATGTTTTGTTGTAAAAGGGTTTATAAATTGGTTGAGACAGTTTACACCTCCATTGGGCTATGGGGTCTGTGTCTAATTAAATACAAGAAACAACCAAAAATGCCAAAGAAGACTTTCACAGGGCGAGATAATGCATTCAACTGGATCTTTAATAATTTAAATGATGAACAGAAGAAAAGATGAGAAAGATCATTCAACTAAGAAGCAGTTAAGAATTCCTTAATCGAAAACCTTAGAATATAAACATTTAAATCTTTTAAAGTCAGAAACAGGGTATATAAGATAAATCCTGCAACATACGTTACTTTAAATGATTAGTTTTAGAAAACATTATGAGCACTAAGCAAGGAAAACATTCAACTAAGAGAAAAACGTCACCAGTGAATACACGCAAGAATCCTGTCAAAGTACTTCCTCTTTATTAATGGCCGATCTCTTCAAAAATATTACAGTTTGATAGAAATAGGGTGTGCGAATCAACAACCCTCTATACTTCGAGAGTTGAAGTAATTATAATTCAGATTACAAAGTTCCTGTCATAACTGATCAGGATGTGCTCATTCTATTTTTAGCCTAACTACCTTAACTAATCAAAAACTGTTTGATGACTCAGTACAACTGCAGGCGGTATTTCTGGGGTAGGCCATTGGCGAGGTGCCTTCGCATCCTCTTCTGACTGGACAGGTGACAGCTCATCTGCTAATCTAGTAGATCACAAATTTCTTCCCATCTGAGATGATGTGGCACTGTGACTTTAAGTAATCTACGATACACTTCATCCATGTCTGTATACTTAGCAAATGTAGGCTTGACGATGAATATGTGTTTAATCTCATGTTGGATACTAATATCCGACTGCAGGGCCTCCATGAATGCTTTCCCTGTGATACTTCCTTGTATCCCTGCAAATTTGGAACTAGACACTTCGGTCAACTTCTTCTTATAATCATGGAGTGTCATTAATTTGTCATTAATGACCTTGAGACCGGGTAGGCCTTTCCTTTGGAGAACATCTATCTTATTGAAGAACTTCTGCATTCCTTGATCCATGACTTGAATCTTTTCCTCAAGCTGAAGCATTAGACCTCTCTTGGTTAAAACCCTTTTTACCTTGAGTATAGTCTTTGTTCTGTCCTCGATTTTTAATTCTTCAAGTTCCTCTCTGGTCTTGGAATTTAGGAACCTGATGATATCATTAGCTTGTGCAGGCATGTCTCCCAGCTCCACTCTAATTTTCTCTATTTCCTGTTTTCTCCTCTGGAGCAACTCATTTTGTTCGAACATGATTTGAAACATTGGCTAGACTTCATTGATGGACTTGGTAATGTCTGTCCATACCATCTCTTTGGCCTCAGCCAAAGTCTTCCCTGCCATGGTCTACTTTTAGAGTTGTTGTAGCTCCTTCTTGATTTGCTCATTCACCTGCTTTTCTTTAGATAGGCTTGTCTAGAAAGAAGTTTTAAGCTCTTGGAGGTTTTCCACTTCTTTCTTAAGCCTGCTGATTTCTGACTCTTGCAGGTTCATCCTATCCATGGACTTGGCAAGGTCTGTTGTTCCTTCTAGTAGTGACAATGGTGTTGCAGATGGTATCACTGTCATTGTTGTTGTGCTTAAACCTACAATTGGGATAGCACTCAATGGAATGCCTTCCATTGGCTTCGTCTGCTCTTTCTCCTTTAGCAGTCTCTCCATCTCAGCCTCCATCTCTTTTAGCTGAGCATTCTGCTCCATGAGTAACTTTAGCATCTCATCCCTTTCACTTTCTTTTTCTGCTATCTCTTTTGCCTGTGAGCCCTCTTTGGGCGGGAGCTTCAACTGTTTTATTAAGGATGCGATGTCATCATTTTTCCTTTTAATCATTTCTTCTGTAGCTTTCACATTTGCAGGATCGTAGCCGATCTTTAAAACTAGCTCTTCCAACGTATTGATTCTGTTGTCTTTAGCAAAAGATGATATTTTTTCCATCTTGAGCTGTGTCTGAGCGTTGTTCAGAGATACCTGAAATTTTGTTGCAGAAGCTGTAGCGTGTGCCAGTGTGTGGAAAACCATCTCCCCAATTTGTTTGTGCAGATCCATCTGATCTGCTGGATGTACATCTTTTGCTTGAAACTCGAAAGTGGCCCTTTTGTAATCTGAGATTACCTTGGGATCCGGTACATGTGCTTGTAGATAATCCATATGCATCCTACCCTTTTCTGTGTCAAATGCCGAAAGAAGCCTATGCTGAGCTGTGGAAGACTGCTTCCGAAATTGGGCGTAGGTGCTGCTAGTGAGGGTCTGGTTCTTTTTCTTGATCAATTCATATTTTTCGAAAATGCCCAATTTGGGCACAATCTTGCTTTGTTGAGTATCCAGGGGAGAATCTGTGGATTTCTTCGGTAAAGATTTTTTGATTTCATTATGCTGGCTCGAACCGAAAATTGGTGTGACCGGCTTGACCCCTGTGGTGGCTACTGTGGTAGTTGGGGCTTCTTGTTCTACCGTCGCGCCCGGCGTTGAAACTGTCTTTGACCTTTTGGTGTGAATCTGGAACTCTTCTGCTGACACCTCTGTTACAGGAGACGACGACTCCTTTCGGGGCCTCTTCTCCTTGGGGACCTGAGGTGTGGTAGTGGGAGGTACACTCGTCGAGGGCACCTGTTGTTCTACTTCAACCTACTGTTCCACGTCTATCAAAGTATCAGGCATCCAAACCGTCTAATTTGCAAACTTTTCTATCTCTGGCTTGGGCTCATGAGCATACGGGACACTCTTATTGTTCACCCTCATTTCAGAGATGATCCCATATGGATCGTAGTACTAGGTGAAACTTGTAAAGAATTTCATATCCTTTAACATTCTGTCCGCTTCCTCCCCGGCACTTCTACTATTGCAGATAAAAGAACCTATCTGCCCTTTAATTCTCAATTGTTGTTTCTTTTTTAAGGAAACAAAATGAATATCGTCTGAATTCATTATTTACCTAATATATTCTAAAGCAAATATCCTTACCAGCACGTATTGAGGTAGCTTGTATGGTGCCAACTCGCACCTGAAAACTCTGATTTCAGTATAATTCCGGTACAGGTACCAGCCTCTGGTCTTTACATTGTCCGAGAGCTAAATAATTCTCTGGACCTCTCCATTTATTCATGGCTCAGGCCTTCCACTCAACATGCTAACCACCAGGTGGTAAAACTGATCGATAAAATCTTTGAAGTTGTATTCAGCAGAGTTACGCTTCAGAAGAGAAGTCCATGCTGTGACTGGCTAGGGTCGTTCGTCCGCTTCCATCTTCTGCATGGAGAAACTGAATTTGTCGGCCTAGAAGTAGACGAACATGTATGCTAGTATGGAATAATATCTAAACATACCCTCTGTGCAGAAATTCATGAATTGTTCGTGAATATTATTGGCCAAGAAGGTGCTGCAGTCGAATTGCGTTGTGGGCTTTTCATCGTTTGAGAAAATGGACAGAAAACCCAGGATGGGCTCATCTGCCCATTGGTCAGAATAGTAACCAAGCAGGGCACACAGGGAATAAATGATTTGATTTCCTTTGGTGGAGAAAAGGGAAGAAGGGTAAGGGGGATTAGTGGAAGGGAGTTGAGCAGAGTTGGGGAAGAAAAGATCACATATCTGAGCTCTCTGAGGAAAAGTCATTTTCTGGTATAACTTGGTGAGGATTTCTAAATTGAATGGGGATGCAGATTCAGCACGAGGAACTTGCATCATCTGGTTAATATCTTCGGGAGTGATGAAGAAAAGGACGTCTCCGGATGAAGAGACGATGGCTTTTTGGTCTGGGACATAGTGGGCTTGGCATTTCAGTGCAAATTATGGAAAGTGATGTATCTGGGGGAAAAGGTACAGCGGAAAATTGGACTCCCAGAGTCCAATTTTGTCACTCTGGTCTAAGAATACCTCTCGTAACCACGACTGGAGATCAAAAAAATCAAAGTCGCAGATGGTATCTGCGATCAATCGATCTTTATCGACCAGGGGGATTTTATCTAGGTCGACGGGAGGAGGAAGAAAAGGGTTCTCTTTTTCCTCCGCTAGTCTTGGCTTTGACACCATTTCAGCTATAGTACCTGCAAATAAATCACGATGTTAGTGGGGTAGCTTGGTTGTGGATGAAGGTGGCCAAAAATCAGTGGAGGCGTAATAGTGTAATTTTCTGGTGTGATGGACGAATAGTGCATGAAGAGGGAAAATGGTAGTTTTATTTAAAACTGGGTCGGTTGGACGCAGGAAAACGGTCAACATGAAAATGGGTATATTATCCAGTTATTAATGGACAACGGGCCACTTGGGGGTGATGTGGCAGGTGATGGTGGCCAAAGCATACAGCCGGTTGACGTGGCTGCTAGGGATTGGAGGTGAAGTGAAGTGAAAGTCGCCTTAAGGGGCTGGTCATGAGTGAGGGATTTAGGTACTGACAACCAAGAATGACAACAATTATGGGATGAGATGTGACCCTGGGAACAAGTGGGACAAGTGGGCTCAGTGGAGGGTGACGTCCATGAGTGACGAGTTATCAGATATCATGTGGGTGATAGGACTCCTTGACCAATAAAACAATGCCACATGTAACAAGGGGCCCGCCGAAAGGAATATTCATTCCGGACCCCCCCCCTTTGGTTAANTGAGTCACAAATTGTAATGCATGGTTATCACTATATAAAACAAATTCCTTTGGAATCAAATAGTGCCTCCATTTTTTCAATGCCTGTATGATGGCATAGAATTCCTTATCATACGTGGAGTAATTTTCTTTTGCCTCATTCAAATTCTCACTGAAATATGCAATTGGTCTGTCCTCCTGACTCAAGACCGCTCCTATGGAAAACCCTCTTGCATCACATTTTACTCGAAACATCTTTTGGAAATCTGACAACACCAGAACCGGTTGTTCTGTGATCTTTCGTTTCAACAATTTGAAACTTTTCTCCACCTCTTCAGTCCAGTGAAAAGATTTATGTCTTTTCTTCACTGTATCCATCATCGTTGCGCTAATTCCACTGAAATTCCCAATGAACTTCCGGTAGAAACTAGCCAATCCATGAAAACTCCTCACCTCAAAAATATTTCTCGGTGATGGCCAATTTTTAATCACCTCCACCTTATCTGGATCCATCCTCAACTCATTTGCCGAAATAACAAACCCCAAGTAAATGAGTTATGTCTTCATGAACGAGGACTTCTTTATGTTTATCAATAGCTTCTCCTATTGTAGCTTCTTTATTACTGTAGCTAAATGCTTTAGATGTTCTGCCTTTGTCTTGCTAAAAATTAATATGTCATCCAGATACACAATGACAAACTTCCTAATGAATTCCCTCAGGACTTCATTCATTAACCTCATAAAGGTACTCGACGCATTTTTCAAGCCAAACGACATGACAATCCATTCATACAATCCTTCGTTTGTCTTGAATGTTGTCTTCCACTCATTGCCTTCTCTCATGCGAATCTGGTGATATCCGCTTTTCAGATCAATCTTTGAAAAGTATTTTGTCCCGCTCAAGCAATCCATTAAATTGTCCATCCACGGAAATGGCAACCTGTACCTGATGGTTATCTTTTTGATGGTTCTTGAGTCGGTACACATTCTCCAACCTCCATCTTTTTTTGGACTGAGTACCGTTGGAACGGCACACGGGCTCAAACTTTCTCTGACTAACCCTTTGTCTAGTAGCTCCTGGACCTGCTTCTTGACCTCTTCATTTTCTTGTGGCGTCAACCTGTACATGGATTTATTTGACAAACTAGCTCCTGGTATGAGGTCTATATGATGACTCACACTCCTCATTGGTGGCAACGAATGAGGTAATTCATCCACCACGATGTCAGTGAACTCTTCCAGTAGTTCCTAAATCTCTCTTGGAAAATCGTCTACTCTTGTGCTAGTCAAAACGATCCTTGGTTTCCTGACCATAAAGAATTGTGGATCTTCTTTCTTCTTCACCTCCGTAAGAAGCTCCTTCCCACTCATGAGAAGTATAGTGTTTCTCCCTTCTGGTTTTACCTCCTTATCTTTTATTGGAAGCAACATGTGTGTCCTCCCATTCTTCTCTAGAGTATACGTATTCAACTTCCCATCATGAATTACGTTCCTGTCATATTACCATGGTCTACCCAGCAATAAATGACAAACATCCATAGGAATAACATCACAGAGTATTTTATCATTATACTCTCCTATTTTGAATTCAACTAAACACTGTTTAGTGACATTTACCTGATGTCCCTTTTGTAGCCATGAAACTTTGTATGGACTCGGGTGATCAGTTGTTTCCAGCTCTAGCTTTTCTACCATCTTGGTTGAAATGAGATTATCTATGCTACCGCTATCCACGATAACCTTGCATACCTTGTCCTTGGTTTTGCAAGCAGTTCTGAAAAGTTTGTTTCTTTGAGATGAGTCCTCCACCTCCTTCTCGGGTGTTAAGAGAACTTTACGCATCATCAGTGACCTTTCGCCTTCAGCATCTTCTGCTTCAACATCTCACCTCTGTGCCTCGACGATGTGAGCTTCTCCTCCATCTTTCTTTTTATCTGGACACTCATAAGACTTGTGCCCATTTTTCCCACACATGAAGCATGTAATTACTCCACCTCTTCCTCTTCCTCTACCTCCAGTACAAGGAAACATATTGCTATCGGCATACCCTCCTCTCTGCTCAGTATGTTGTTCTCTTTGTTCATCATTTTTCCCTTGCTGTGAACTTCCACCTCTCTCGGTTCGAGTCTGAGGCTTTTTCCAATCGTCCTTGGGCCTCTGGTATTTATCTTGGGTAACCGATTTTCCTTTGGGCTGACTCCTGCCTCGGCCTTGCTGACCTTTCTTATGGCTCAGCTTCTCTTCAGCTTTCAAAGCCATTTGATAGGCATCCTCTACCGTTCGGATGGTTTCCATACTCATCTCATCCTGGATATCATATCTCAGGCCATTCATATACCTGGAAACTTTCTCATCAGCGCTCTCCCAATGACCTGCCCTGATGTTTAGTCAATAGAATTCCTCCGTGTATTCTTTTACTGTAATCAGCTTCTATCTCAGGTTCTACATCCTCCTGAATAGAGTGATTTGATAATCCCTCGGGATGAACTTTGCCTTCATATTTGCAATCATTCGATCCCAACTTTTAATTTTCTGCTTGCCCTTGCAGCGTATATCTGCTTGTAGATCATCCCACCATAATGCTACATGTCCCTTTAATCTTGTGACAGCATGCCTGACTTTCTTATCCTCTTCGACATATTCATAATCGAAGTATGTATCCAGAGCTCTAATCCAATCTAGAAGATCTTCCGCATCCAGATTCCCCTCATAAACTGGAATGTCCATCTTCGTTTTTGCACCCATCCGGGCAATAGATTTGAGTAGACATTCATTGGTTGCATCCTCGGCTGCAACTTCTTCCCCATGTTCATCTTCAACTTCATCCTCTAAATCGCTAATACCCCCCACACTGGCTGTGCCTCTTTGTGCTGTCTACATATCTTCGAGTCTAGCTCGTAGATCACGTATCTCTCTTTCCATTTTTGGACTCTACGCTTTCCTACCCCTTCTCCTTGGGTTTTCTCTTTCCTCTGGATCAGGTGACTGTCTATCCCATCTACTTGGAGGCATGGTGAATTTCCTTCTTCTCTGCTACAGAAAGAAAAGAAATTTTCTTGTTCTGATACCACTTGACGTGTATCAGAGTTCTCTTTTATCTCCTTCTGCCTCCTCCTGCCTGAAATATACAAGAAAGAAATACGCTCTGATACCACTTGATGTAGGTGTGCCCTCAGGCACGTCTGCTCACAGGACCTCCTCCTTCCTTGGCCTGAAGAACTAAAAATCTCTTCTAATTCCCTATCGGGAATTTTCCACACCCACAACAGTTCTCCAAAAAATCTCCCTTAACGATCGGGAAATTGGACTTCACAGTTTCGCGAGTCTTATGGTCGCGTGGTTTTGGATTCTCAAAACCCCAAACCTCGATGCAAGTCAACGCTGACCTTTCACATCCCTATCGGAGTTTCTCCTGCTAGGAATTTGGCACTTGCGATGTTCCAAACACTTCGCTTTACCAACACCTAAACCTCGATATGCCGAAACGCTTCCTTTTCTTCTTTAGCCCCTCCTGGCTAAACTTCCAGTCCACATGACCGCTAATCCATGAGACCACAGTCTTACCTCCTATCGGAGTTTCGGACTTTGTGGGATCGTGAATCCAAGTGAAAAGTTTCCCTCGAAGCTTCACTCCCCGAAACCCCGATGAAATCTACCACCTGTCCACCTTGCCAACTCCTCCGTGGCCCACTCTTTTAGCCTGTCGGGAAATCATGTTTCAGAGTTTCATGATTCCCGTTGCTATGATTCCCAAGAATCACAAAATGCTGATCCTCGATGCACGTAAGGGTTGACTCTTCCACGTCACTATCCCCTCATCGGTTTTTCGGACATTGCGAGATCGCGATTCCTAATGCAACGTTTTCTTTGTCCCCGAAATTCCCGATACGCTGAACCTCGACTACTCTTGGATATTTTGACGCATGTCCACCCTGATATCCATGGCTAGGATTTATTCAGTGTTTCGAGACTCGAAAGGTCTCGAGTTTCTTGACTTCTGAAACCCCGATGCCTCAATATCTCGATGCCTCTCTAGGACTTTGCTCTGTTCACTAGGATTTAACCCTAGTGCAACTTCTGCCTGATCGGATGGCTGACGGGAAACCCAATAACGATCCTATGGCTCATGGTCCTCCCGAGCTTAACCTCCTAGTGTAACCGTAACCTCTCCATTACTCTGGTGGATCTGACGGCTGGTGGATTTTTTCATGAATCCCCTCCACGATATCCTAACCGTCGATTTATTCCTCCTTGAGGATTTCTTGAAAATAACTAAGTGTCCCTCTGCGCTCACTCATCCTCTTGTGTGCAACCCTGCAACCCTAGTTTTAGATGCTCCACAACACGAACTCCCTGTGCAATCCTTCCTTAGGTTTTGAAGGTTTTATCCCTCTTGAGCTTTCTCCAGTTTCTCAGTCTCTTAGAAAATGAGAATCCTTTTCACACCTTCCTTGTGGCAACCTGTAAACACTTCAAGTGTTTGGGTTTCTTCGACCCTACACACACCTGCAGTAGCAGTCCTTCAAATCTTTTGCTCAGATTCACAACTGATACTCTCCCTTAGCCTGCGCACTCCTGGAACGGCTCCAGTAACCCAATTTCACTTCTGGGTGAATGAGAACAAGAGTTAAACTACCTGAGCCTCCGTCAACGCACTCCTTGCAGACGTTTTCGAATGCACTCCTTGCAGGAATCCTCACTCAGATAGAGAAACAATTGAAACTCATTTCTTCTTCCCTCAGATTTCAAACTCAAACATGAAATCACATACACAACAATAAAACAAATGCATAACAGTAAAACAAACACTCATGAGTACATCATTTAACATAAACACACAGAGAACAGACACAAAACCATGGATTTGAATCAATTTCTTCTATTAATTCAAGATCTATACATGGATGTTCTTCTACAGCTCTCTTCTTCTCTCCTATGCTCTTCCTGCTTCAACTATGTTACAATGTACAATGAGGGTGTCTATATACGTTTTCCCTCCTTCTTTCCAAAACTGTCTAATCTATGAATTCAAGTCTATCTATCTGCATTAACTAGTTTAAATGCCTCCTATCTACTAAGGTCGAGAGCGAATCGCTCAAGGTCCAATACAATATACAAATGCGTTCCTTCATAAATGGCTTCATTAAAGATTTCCACATCAACTTCAAAAAGGTTTTCAAGCAATTTATCATGTGCTAAAAAAATGCATTGCGCTTGCTCCACGCTCGCTTGATATTTGCGATGCTCCTGCATCATCTTCCTTGACTGAAAATAGAAACAAAAATTCTCCAAGAACCCTAGGCCAAATTACCTAGGTGCATAAATCTTCTTGTTGAAATATCCGTCCTCCTAGCACAATTTTTTACTCACTTATGCTAACTCCATGATGTCACAATGAGATGTCACAATCTCCTCTCCTTTTATTGGAGTCTAATGTGAGATTAGAAGCCCTTATCTTACTCTAAGGATCCATCCACTAAACTCAACATTAAATTAGAATATTAAATTCCTCTTTGTTAGTGTGAAACCCAAACATAAGCCCACAAAGCCCATCAACAAGCCCATGAGGCCCTAGCCTCATCCCAAGGGCATTTTCACTGAAATGAAAGAGTAATCTGGTGCCAACGAATATTCCCACATGCCTAACACCACGACCTCTTGTGGGAATACCTCCCAAAGCTACAAAAATAAAAACTCCCTCTTAGCGAGGAAGGTATTCTCCACCACTCCTAATTTGTCTTTGAAGTAGACAAACTTCCCCTTTACTAGGGGTTTGGTGAAAATATCTACAATCTGTTCATTCGTGGAAATGTGTTGAAGCTTCACTGCTCCCTTCTGCACCTTGTATTTGATGAAGTGGTATCACTGCACCCTGATTGTTGTAGTGAATCATAGTATACTCCAAATCCTAACCAAATGACACTGCAAGAAGTTTGTGAAGCCAAATAGCGTCACAACTTGCCAAACTAGCTGCCATATACTCTGCCTCTACTAAACCGAGTGCCAAAAAACATTGTTTCCTACTGAACCAAGAAACCACTACTGATCCCAGGCTGAAACAACCACCAGAAGTGTTGTTCTTGTCAACAACACTACCTACCTAATCTGAGTCTAAATATCCATGCAACCTCACTCCATCACCTCTAACATATCTCAGACCAAATCCAATTGTACCTCAAAGGTACCTAAGCACATGTTTTGTTGCTACCCAATGCACCTGCCTCGACTCAACCATGAACTGACTCAAGGTGTTGACAACAAAACAAATATTTGGTATGGTATTAACTAGGTACATCAATGTCCCAATCAAATGCATGTACATTGTGGGATCCACCAAGTCTGAATTTGAAGTCCCCAGCGTATTCAAATAGGTGGTCATAGGTGTAGTCATGGACTTACAGTCCATCCTGAATCTCCTCAGTATCTCAACTACATGCTTCCCTTGTTCGAGGAAGATCTTTCCTAGCTGCTACCACACCTCTAATCCCAAGAAGTAATGCATCAATCCAATATCCTTCATCTTGAACTCTGAAGCCAATTCTTTCTTGCACCTGGTGATGAGCTTCTCAGCTCCTGTGAGAAACAAGTCATCGACATATAACACCAATATGAGAGGATCCTTACAAACCTATAAGATATATAGGTTGGGATCTTCTTCACTCTTGGTGAAGACCACGCTCTGCAAATACCCATCAATCCTCGAATACCATGCCATAGGTGCCAGCTTCAGTCCATACAAGGCATTCTTCAATTTGCAAACATGAGATTTCCTTTCATGTACCTCAAAATCCTTAAGGTTTATCTATGTACATTTCCTCCTCAATCACACCATTGAGGAACCTTGTCTTCACATCTATCTGATGTATCTTCCACCCCATAACCAAAGAAAGGAAGATAACAACCCTAATAGAAGTATACCTAGCAACTGGAGCAAAAGTTTCCTTGTAATTCACTACCTCTTTCTGGGAGAACCCTCTAGCTACAACCTTGACTTATACTTCTTGATACTACCATCTACGGTATGCTTGATCTTATAGATCCACTTGGAATTTACCATAGACTTCTTTTCTAGTCTCAAAACTATGTCCCAAACATCATTCTTCATGATGCACTGATACTCCTCCATCATTGCATCCTTCCAAACATGTTGGCTTGTTGCCTCCTCAAAACTGGAAATCTCAAAATCAATGATGTTACTCATGAGAGCCACAAAGCTCGAGAACCTCTACAAAGGCCTACTCTCCCTGAAGGTGCCTATGGGGGTTTCATGTCCCTTAACATCCTTCAAGGTGTCTCGAAGCCATCTAGGCCTCGTGTCCTCGTCACTATGGGGAACCATTGCTTCCACAAACTCCTTTGACTCCTCCTCATGATCTGAGAGTTCCTCCTTTGCACTACATGTAACTGTACTCTCCTCAACCTTTGGAGCCTCTTGTTCCTCGTCACATGTTGTGATCTCACAGTACCTCCTGAAATCCAAGTCCCCCTCAAACCTGACATCCTGGCTAGCCTCAACATATCCCTATCCTAGAATGTATATTCGGTAGCCTTTCGAAGTCTCATTGTATCCCACAAACATGATCTTTTTCCTGGAAGGTTCCAACTTCATTCTCTTCTCCTTAGGAACATAGATGTAGACTAGACAACCAAAAACCATCAAATTCCCTATCTCAGGTTTCATTTCTAAGAATGCCTCCTCAGGAGTCTTGACCTCCAAGATCCTATGAGGACTCTTGTTCTGAACATAAATTGTCATGTTGCATGCTTCTACCCAAAGCATCATGGGCAGATCCTAGTCATGCAACATCACCCTGGCAACCTCAACTATGCTATGATTCTTCCTTTCTGCAACCCCATTTTGTTGTGGGTTGAAAGGCATTGTCATCTCCCTCTTAATCCCTGCCTCCTTGCAGAAAACCCTGAACTCACTGGAGGTATACTCGACCCCATTGTATGTCATGTACCAGGGCCTAAGTTAGTTGACTAGTCAACTTATAGAGACTTCCATCATGAGTACTAATGAACTTTGCTAAGTCAAGACTCAATACCTTTGGCCAAGCAAGACCTTCCCATCTACGAATGCCACTGCATACCCTCTGTCCTCCATGGAAAAGATAGAAAGTAGGTTCTTCTTCGGTCCAAGTACATACAACACTTCACTCATCTTGAGAAGCTTTCCAAATTTCAGCTGAAATGAAATTGTTCCAACTCCCTTGACTACATACTTGGTATTATCACCAAGTTATACCTGCAATCATGGGTTCTCCCCTGTCAAACTGGCGAGAGATTTTTGTGATCCTTTCATATGAAGAAAAGCTTCACTATCCACCAACCAAGTCTTCATGGTGACCTACCTAGAACAAAAAAAAATCTGCAAAACTGTCTCAAGACATGACTCCCTCTCTTCCTTCAAAGCCTTGGATCTGATACCATGTCAATTTTCACATGCAATTCTGTGACTAATTTTATATCTGAAAATTACTTCCTAGTGATCAAACAATAAACCTTAGTTGTTATCATTGAACAATTTTACACTGAAATTATGACAGAAAATTACAGTAGTGGAAACAATAAGATCTAAGATAAATCATCCATGCAATTGAGACACGAAATTTTATGTTCTATAAAATTTCCAAATATAGAAATTCTGAGGGAAAAATCATCCCTCCCAGCTAACACAATTTTACCAAAATTCTAAGGACAAACCTGTCCTCTGAAACCCAAAAAATCAGCAAACTTTAACTGGGACAAAATGCCAATTTGCAATCTATTGTAGGTCACATGTATGGCCTGATGATGTCAATTGTATAGCTTCTAATGTCAACCTGTACGAACTTATCTTTTGCCCAAAAATCACATGTGTGGCTTGCAGAAACCCTCCACACATGAAGTTGTACTTTCCAGGTCACACGTGTGACTGTACGGACCTATCTATACCACACGTGTGACCGTACGAACTATTGTATGGTCTGTCCACTCATGCGTCCATTCTCTCTCCTCTTGTACCACTGCTTTTCTCCTTCTCTCACGCGTGCGGCCCTCACATGTGTGTCTTCTCTTGGCTAGAAAAATTCATAATCCTTCTTTGGATGAAAACAAAAACAAAAATTCTCCAAGAACCCTAGGCCAGATTGCCTAGGTGCATATATCTTCTTACTGAAATTGCCATCCTCCTAGCACAATTGTTTACTCACTTATGCTAACTCCGTGATGTCACAATCTCCTCCTATCCTTTAATAGGAGTCTAATGTGATATTAGAAGCCCTTAGCTTACTCTAAGGAGCCCTCCACTAAACTCAACATTAAATTAGAATATTAAATTCCTCTTTGTGGGTTTGAAACCCCAACACAAGCCCACAAAGCCCATCAACATGCCCATGAGGCCCTAGCCTCATCCCAAGGGATTTTTCACTGAAACAAAAGAGAAATCTGGTGCCAACGAAGATTCCCACATGCCTGACACCACGGCCTCTTGTTGGAATACCTCCCGAAGCTCCAAAAATCAATAATGACAGGCATAATCTTGAAGAGTTTTGTATCTTTCTTCATCAATATGTTACTGAGTTGGACATGGTGGTTCGTAAAGAAGAGTACATTTCCAAAGGGACTAGATCCATCTAGATTGTATAAATTATGGAAGGGTATGAGGCCTCCAAGTTCTACTTTCACTTCCTAAAGAGCAAGGTGGTGGCTGACAGAGCCCTTATCTTACATAGAGTAGAAAGATCTCTTGGAGATGATCTCATTGAAGTTAAGTGTATGTTTGGTTTACACTTTCAGAATATGTTTTCTCCATGTTCTTTGACAGACAGTGTGGTGGGTGCTAGGAACTCCTATTACAAGGTAATCCTACATAAGGTGCCCATTGGGGATGAAGACAGGTTGGGTAGTGACTTCTTGAAGGATAAACTATTTGTAGCACTTAGCTCCATGCAGAATGGAAAGTCCTCAGGTTTGGATGGGATGCCTTGTGAGTATTATAAGGCCATGTGGAACACAATGGGGATATTTTTTGTTGTTTATCTATAGAAGCCTTTACCACTAGCATATTGATTGAATCTCTCAATTGGGATCTAATTAAGCTTATTATGAAGAATGTGGTTGGGGACTCCATTGAGGGTGGAGGCCTATTTCTTTGCTCAGTGTTGCCTACAAGATCTTGACTAAAACAATGGTTCTTCATATCCACACTACATCTTGTAAGGTTGTTCAGCAAGAACAACCAAGGTTTGTGCAATGTCAATTTATTATGGATAAGGTGATTTTTACCTAGGAAGCCATGGAGTAGGCCCATGTGTTGGTCCACATGTGCTCTTTTGAGTATAGTTTTTGACAAGGCCTATCATTGAATCGATTGGTCCTTTATCACAAAGATGTTGACTTGTTTGGGGCTTGGACATTTGTCTCAGTTAATAACTCTCTATCCCCATGGATTTTGTTGCATTGATCCATTAGGAAATAGTGCCACTTGGCCTTGTATCTATACATATTGACATCTAATGCATTGGGTTATCTCTTGGAGGTCGATCACATCCAAGGGAGTGTATGTGGTAGGGTTAGAGATTGTTAATAATCACTTTGCAAATGACTCTTTTATTTGTACAAGTGAATCAAATTCCCTCGATGGCCCTTAAGGTTGTCTAAACCTTTTTACTGGAGGTTCAAGTGCGGTGGTTAATGATAATAAGAATGATTTTTGTTCAGTGGGATTAGACATATTGTTTGGTTGGATTCTGTCAACTTGGATGTATGTTTGATTAAGGGTCATTGTGCAGTAGTTTGGCATACCTTTTCGAGTGGGTCTTTCACCTATTGCCATGTAGGAGTGGTGTCTTCAAACGCTACAAAGCAAGATTCAATTCTAGCAATATAAAGAGATTTCGTTTGCAAGGAAGTTGACGATTGTTGGGATGATTCTCCAAGCTTCTCACATATAATATGTCTCATGTTGGTTACTCAATCAAGAACAATTTCAACATTTGGAGTAGATTTTGTAGTCATATGTGTGGTCAAGGTATGGTAGAGAGTGGGGCCTTCTGATGGTCCCATGGGATATATGGGATGATGGGAGGTTTGGGTTGATTAATGTAGCTACCCAAGGGAGCATCCTTGGTGCTAACTAGGTGGTGCATTAATTGGTAGATCCAATTGCAATATCCATTGGTTAGTGCTCAACATGTAGGCAAGGTTCGAGGGGTCCTTGGCTTGTGTGACATTATCTCCTCCCCCCATATGTTCCATGTTGCAAGTTTGTTTACTTTCAAGAGTATCTAGATAGTGTGGAGGGCACTAGAAGGTTTGGTAAGATGGAATACAAATAGCAATATAGCGGGTTGGGATTTGGTGAGACACTTAGTTTGGAGTTGGTGGTTCCACAACTCTTGTATTGCAGAGCTCCCTTGTTTCAGGCCCAATATTTGAGTAAGAAGGGCATCATTTTTTGGAAAAATATTTGGGATCCAATGATGTATTCCTTGAAATATTGGCAATCTCTTCTTCCCTTTGATTAGCCATCTATTTCTAAGCTTATTGATCTCATCCCTTGGAAGGATGAGACCAATACACTAGAGTGGATATTTGATCACCCCCTTCAATAGTATGACTCTCAGAAGTTATACTCCATTTTACACTAGACTCATAGGCTAGCCCCTATCCTCAACATTCATTGGGTTTCCTCCAACCCAAAGGATAGGTAGGTTCATTGATTGCATAGTGTGTGGTCTGTTCAACTCCTTTAGAACCTACCAGTTTTTGTGTCATTGATTATTTATCATGGACTCCCCTCCAAGGCTAGGTTGGCAAAGAGTGTTTTATTTGATGGTCTATGTCTTGCTTGCCATTGCTCAGAAAAACTGAATCAGATGTTCTAGGATTGTCAATGTCTGAAGAGTTGATGGCATTACATTCAGGATCTCAGTTTTTAGTCCTTCTCCTAGGGAGGGTGCATTGGTGGGCATCTTTGCTTGGTGATTGCATCTATTTGGTTCACTCCTCTTTCATTGGTATTTGGCACTGTCTAAGGATCTCTACTCTATTTAGCCTTTGGAAGATCAGTTGTAGGTTTCTTTTTAATAATGAGGTCAGTTATTTGTCTTATTTTTGTACCATGTGGAGAGATGAGGTATGTATGTAGTGGTTGATCAAAGGTTTTTTTCTTATTAAAGATGCAAAGTATTTAGATGCAGTAGCATACTCTGATTTGACTTCCACTTTAGTAGCACTTAGGAAGAGGATATAAGTTTCATTGTATGTACCCTTCCACTTCTTGTCTTCCTGATGTAAATCTTTTTTTGTATATAGAAGATGTATTTTTCATCAAAAAAAAGCTTCATAAACTCTTCATACAACAACATATGTTGTGAAGAGATGATAAAGTAGTTGCACACATCATCAATATGATTGAAATATAGTTACTCTTCCAAAATATAGGTGAGCATAATATCTAATTTCAAAGTTCAGTAGCATGACTTCTAATTCCAAACATTTCTAGTTTATGTGACAAATGTGAATGACATCACTCAGAGGAAAATAGCTATAGAGATAAAAGATTCATGCCTGATACAAATGAGGACCACTGTCATCATAACCAAAAACCAAAAGTGAAACTCCAAAGGGTCTTACTCCACTGAAAACAAACGTTATTGTTAGCCATAATTTCAACCTAGAATATGTGAGAAGAATCAAGTAAGAAACAAAGAATAAGACAGTTATTAGTGCCTACAGTGTAGATCAACAATCTTACAACTCTTGGTTCATGTGCTGCCATGGAGAACAATATTATTTGTCATAAAAAGTTAGGAAACTTACCCGGATTGGGTAAATTCTTTCATCACAATTGTTGTTTCCCTTACAAGTTGTGTAACAGGGATTGGTTCCTACATACATGACAAAATGTGGAAAAATGCTGAAATTGAGTAAGTGTTATGAAATTGAAGGTTGATCTAGTTGGTGAGCACCATTACAAACATTGAATAGAAGGAATCACAACTTGGTATGCAAATAAAGTAATTTGATTTACTTAATAGAAAAATTATCAAAAACAAATAGCAATCTATGTTCTAGATAATTTCAATAAACAAACAACATGATAGGAAGCCCTAAACTGTTAAATTTTTAATTAAATAAAGTACCTAGGCAAGTGTTTCTCATCCCTAGGTGCCTAAGGGGTGAGAAATTGCCTAATGTGGGCCCTAGTCATTTAATTTGTGAGATGCCCTAGTCATTTAATTTGTGAGATGCAAATTAAAAGGTGACTTTATGACTTTAGCGAGGGTGAGTGAAGAGACACCAAATCTCAGCCACTCATCTAATCCAATCTCAACCGTTGGATTAAGAGACCCCTCACCTACCTCATGAGATCAATTAGGGTAGGAGGGTGCACCCTACCTATGGTTGTTGTTCATTTTCATCTTTTGGAGAGCAAGAGAGAGCAAGAGAGACGTCGAGCTTGAGAAGAGGCAGCATTTGCAGAGCTGGGCACACATCCCAAGGTAGCAAGCTAGCATGAGTTTCAAGGCAGAGTACAACATTGAATGCAGTCCATACGGTACGGATTTCTAGAGGCCGTATAGCCATTTATTATGCACAGAAATCCAGGAAGATAGAAGAAAAATTTCTAAGAAGTTTGACATGCATCCCAAGGCTATCATATAGTCATTTATTGGCACAGAAATCGAGGCACCTGCTGTCATTAATTTATGGGTGAAATTTTGTACTGTCCGTACATATTTTGGCACAATTTTTGAGGGTCGTACAACACAGTTTTCGAGAAGAAAGGGCACAGTTTTTGAGGAGCTATTCCTGCTGCATATTCCGTATAGTCTTAGCAGAAATTTGGCATAGAAACTGAGATAGTCTGTACAACATTTATTGTTGGGACAATCATACAGTTGTACGGATTTCTGTCACAGAAATCGAGGAGCTTTCCCAGGACTGTTCAGAAGGATTTAAGCAAAAGAAAGTCTGAGATAAGTTTTTGTAATTTCTAAAGATGAATATGATGTAAAAGAAATTTCTCAGAAGCTCATAAATAATATAAATCCCTCTCTCACTGCTTTTCCCCTTGTGGGTTTTTCAGGGCCGATGTTAGACCAAAAATATCTGTCATTAATTTTATGAGTTTTATATGCGGCTAATATTTTATTTCTACGTTATAAACGATGTTCAAAATCCTCATGTTTCAGTTTTGAAATTAATTTTCTGCTAAGTTTTATTTGTTGATATAAAACTGGGTTTGGGCATTAAACATTGGCTGAAAAATCAACAAGACTGAAACTCAATATAGCAATGGCCATATATAAATGGACTTCATGGAAAGAAACAATAAACATTGAGCATATGACCATAGAATATCACAATATATATTCTCGAAAATAGTTCTCAAATAGTTTGGTTGTCAAAGGCATCTCTTTTTCCCAATTTTTAACGATAAACTGATATAACAATAGTAAATCTCAGTCATTTACAAGGTCCTACTATTAAAATGAAAAGTGTGGTGCTCTAGAATCCATTTTATAACCAATGATCCAAACTAGAAGCATACATGCACATTGCAAAATAATTTTAAGAAAAATATAGGAGATTTGATGCCATGGAGTCTACAGTGATATCCACCTGATTTGAAGGCAATAAACTTTGAATCCAGATTCATACTAGAAGTGCCAAACATTTTCCAATATTTTCCTCGCTATTTACAATAAGTTACTTTTTGGACCCTTGGCAATATGTACCCCGAAACAATATTTGCAACATTTCTTACAGCCATGTGTTGTCAATATTGCGGGAATAAAACATGTAATGAATCTAACAGGGTTTGTCATAGGTGGATCCTATAAAATCCATGTCCTTAGATCTAGGACTTGGCTCAGAAACAAAGCTAGACACCTTTAGTCCAGATACCTAAAAAAACTAGCAAGGGATCCCCTTGACTCTTTGTAGAGGCAATGGAACCTCCCCTAATCTTGTAATATACCAAGCAACTAAAGATAAGGTGGTCCTTGGACTCGATGTCTTGTAGGTGATAAAATTGACAAAATGTATCAAATCTCGAGATGTGGTGGTATGTCTCAACCCAAATCTAATGTGAACAAACTTTTCACTTGCCAAAGGAAACCCTGATGTTGTCCAACCAATGACTCAAAGTATGCTTGGCTTTGATAATAAGGACATCCTTCATTTGCATAAAGTGCTCAGAATAGAAATCCATCTTAGGGATGAGGCCTCTAAGAGGGGAAATCTAGGTGACCAATATGTACTATCTATAAATGGCCTCTCTCGTCACCTTGTTTGACTATTTTTTGAAGGCCAAGAGCAACCAAGAGTGCCAATAGAATATCTAAAATGAGACAAGGAATCAATGGAAGTACCGACAGACTAGAGCAGAAAATAAGTCTAAAAGAAATGATAATGTTACCATCCATAAGGGAGGCCTTCCAAAGAACAAACAATATCCTCTAAGGATCAAAGGGCTAGGAAGGTATACCTCATTCTCATCTGGAAGCTATCTTTCCTAGAGATTGTAACCTATGGAGCAAGGAGACCAATCTAAAAATAGTCTTGAGGAGTGAATAGAGAAAAAAATTGAAATTGAAATTAATTTTAAGGTCCGCTAAGGACCAAAATATATCAAAGGGTCTAGTGACTACACCTAGCAATAATAGCCACATGAAATGAAACAAAATGAAAGATTAGTACGAGCAATAGAAAACGAAATGACTTGAGCATAGTCGTGCAAGTAGGATATCCCAACAAGGAAATCCTTACTCAAGTGAAAACCTACTAAAGAAGAATAGCCTAGACAAATGTAATGTCCCCCACCTCTTGATGAAGAGGGTTGGAGAGACTAAGTAGTCTAGCTTTCCCCAGTAGACTATAGTCTCAGGTATATTGGGGACAAAGTCAACCAGAAATCATAATACTCTAAAGTTAAGTTGACTTTGTGGAAAAAGGGTAACTCAACAAAGAAAAAGAAAATGATGAGTTAGGTTAAGAGTTAATCCTAGGGGTAAACTAACTTAATGGAGGAATAGACTGGAGCTATAAAGGAAAGGGTGGGGCGCACTCCTTATTCATTCTGGATTATTATCTTATTTTGCATTGGAGCTCTTGAGCACAATCAGTTTTGAGGGTTTTGAGTCTAAAACCCTAGAGATCAACTCGATGGTGAAAGATCCCACCTTTCTTGATCCAGGCTTGGTCCTGGAGGTGAGATAATCCTCCCACACCATTCTACAGTGTTGCAGGTTGGTTCTATAGGCAATTTCTAGGCTAGGGTGCAACCCAAGGGGGTTTCCATCTAGGGAGCGCACCATTTTGGAAGTATTGGTTCGATCTCGAAGAAGCAGGAGGTGTTTGGGAAAAGTGACACCTAGATTCTCTTCGTAGGGTCTTTGGCATGATTCCTGGTCTATTTTGGAGGAGTTTGTCCTTGCAGTTTATTTCTATGAGCTTGGCACGAATTAGAAAGAAGGAGGGCACAGTGCAGAAAGTGGTTTTCAGTGTTTGGAGGCTCAAATCTTCATAGATTGGCTCGAGACTTCAGCATCTTGGTAGCAGTGGCCCAATATATGATCTAGTAGAGTTTGGTGGCATCTGGAAGTTCCTAGAGGGGAGAACAGACTCTCTTTGACCTTATCAAACTAGGGAGGGCGTAATCCAATTCAGGGATTGTCTAGTTGGAGGAGTAGTACTTCTCGGATTAGCGTGAGACTTGATCCATAGGTTTCTATTAGCCTGATCTATAGTCTGGCTAAGTTTGAGAGGATTTGGAGGTCAGGAAAGAGTGGGACGAAACTTGAGGGTTTGGCAGCATCCAGAGCAGGGCGCAACTCAGCCAATTGGAGAGGTTTGGCAATGTATTGATCACGTTCATCTATCTTTAGTCAGATTTTCTTGTTGGTGGCCTTTGGAGGCTTGGATATCTTCTCTTATAGCCTTTGGGATGCATCTATATTTGTATTGTTCTTCTTATTGTATCAGCTGGCAGCCCATTTTTCTATTATTGGGGCTTTCTTCCAGATCTACAGATCTCTTGTATACGAGATCTCCTTACTATCTAAATAAAGGTCAGATCTGACATTGTTGATTCTCTACTGGTGTTCTTATATCTCTTTTCTTGTTTATGATTGTATGTTTCATAACTATTGGTCAATCAACATTGAATAATCCCATGCACATCTGCAAACACATGAACAAACATAACTAACAGTAAACAATTAGTGTTCTGAGCAAAAAAAATTGGCTTAGGAACATTACAACAAAGATGCAACTGGAACAAAAGGGGAGGAGGGAGCATCAATCATCTGAATCAATAGTGCAATTGTTAACACCAAGTGCCTACCATATAATATCCTCTATAGTGGTTGTCCTATGGAGAGTGGCGTGGACTAATGGGGCCTTGTGGAGTATTCTTAGGTTGACTTACCTTGAGAAGAGGTAGGACCATTGCTAACATCCACGACCAAAGATCTCTCACTATAAGGAAAGAAACTAGTAAGAAAAAAACTTGGTGAAAAAGGCCTTAAGCCATCCCATATGTATTAATTTCATGATGTCAATTTATAGTACATGGATTTGACCACCTCTAGATCTAGATCTCATAGACAACTCATCAGTGGATAATAACAACACCTCATCACTAGATAAGGATGACAACTGATAAGATGGTGTTCTCGGATTTTGTGATTGTCTAAAGACTCACAGTCTAACAGTCACCCTCTCAATCACAAGTCTAAATAATTATACCAATAAGGTGATATGAACTAGTGCTTAAACTAGTAACATCTTCAATCTTCAATCTGAAACTTCTAAACTAAGCTACAATGAAGATATGCTTGAAAAACCAACAATATGGATGTTGAATGGTTCATCTGAAATGAACTATGAAAGACAACAAAATTTTTGAAGTGAACAACTACCATGTCTGAACATTCCTTAGTTACTTGATCATTTGCCAAGTAATTTGGCTAGAAGAAACTGATGTCTTCTGTTATTTGGTGAACAAATAGGATCAACATTATACTATCAATGAACAAATAGGATCATGGAAGCTCTCTTTGAATTTAGACACAAATTAAGTGTCGATCAATATCCCAGAGAATAGTTAAGGAGACCAGTTGCTATGTTGGAATTCCCAAATGTTGATTGATTTATGTGATCGATAGGACTTCGAACCTTGAAGACTAACTATCATCATTGATATTCCCCCCTGTCAAGTGCAAGGAGAGAAGATTGTTGAAGGGATCCAAGCTTGAGCTTTTGGATTCTTCTATTCTCCAATTGTGTCTGGTCATTTTGTTGGTTGACCACTAACCATTTGACTTGATTAATGTGGTGGTTTTGGTTGACCACTAACCATTTTGATTTGATTAATGTACTACCCCTTGATATGTAGAGAGTACCATTATTTTGACTCATGTTTTATTTAAAAAGACATGCAGATTTGGGCCCCAATCATGCCCATAATCTTCATCTACAACAACTGTTTGAAATTTATCTGCTTTTGTAGCATCCTTATGCAAATACATATTTAGCTGTCTATGAAATCCAATATAAACTTATGCAACTTCCTGAATTGTTGATTCCATTTCCAAGAACTTATATATCCATAATGAATTGTTTTGTTTTTATCTTTCCTCCTCCTTTTACATTTATTTGAATGATGATTTGTCTTCCCACAATGAAGACAAGGATAGAGATCAAAACACTGATTCTCCATGTAACCAATTCAATGACAATGTTGGCATTTAGCATTCTAATGTTGAACTGCAACAAGTGAAATGGAATATCCTTGAAGGAATCCTACAATTTGGAAGTGGATTGGTCTAGAATAGTTGGGAATATGAAAGGTAAGTTATTTATCATATCTGAGTTCTATTCTGTGTTTGTTGTTGCAGATTTCTTCCCAAGGTCTGATTATAGGCTTGGAAAGATTATTCTGAATCTGTTGCTTGAAAATTTGTGGAAGCTGATTTAATGCATGTTGTTGCACCATTGGAACATTTTCGTCATTGAACTCTTGAAATTCAGGTTCATGTAAAACTTCAGCTTCATTTGAATATTCATCTATAGCTACATTACTCTATTGATCTTGTGTTGACTGTTGATTGGCATCTCGATTTTGAAATTGATGGGCAACAAATTCGAATAAAGGATTGTTCTGAAGTTTGAACAAAGACTAGTTCAGAATGTTGTAGAAGTTGTTGATTCTTGAGTTGTATTTCATCATGTTGAAGCTATGCTCGAGTCTGAATAAGTTAGACTTTGTCTTTAAAAACATGCAAACAAGTTAAGAATAGATTGAAGAGTTCCTTTGTTGATTATGATTGTGTTGTCCTCAATAGTGTGTATTAGAGTATTCAATAACTCTAATAATTCTTGAATTCAAACCATTTAAAACATTGAATCTAGCCTCCTTTTGTAGGTATTGGTACAATATTCTTAGTTAAAAAAGTGTGATTGACTCGACAAGAAAAAGTCTTCCTGCAAAATACACCCTTTGACAAGAAGACCCAACGATTTTAATTTAGAATCAGAAATTAGAGGGTGTCAGGTTCAACTGAGAATTCGTCGGACAATTACAATGCAATTCAACTTAAGTTTGAATTGACACTTACAAAAACACTATTGCAAGTACCAAATGTAGAAATAATGTCAAGTAAGAAGTTGAATTGATGTAAATTGAAATTAATGTTCATGTAGCTTTCTCGTTGAATATTGATCTGATTGACAACTTGATTGCCTGAATATGATTTGCAGGTGTTTCATTAGATGTGCTTGACTAACATTAATTGTATGTGCTTGAATATGTACATTGAGTGTAGAAATATTGTGATGAAGGCAAAAAACACCATGTATGAGAAAACGTGGTTACACAGGCATACAAGTGCAAAAAACTCCTTAGACCCCCCTTATTCCATTTTGAGACAAGTCTAGGACAAAGGACAATTGCAAAATGAATAATTTTATCAAAAATTTGATATATGGCAAAGCTTCCAACTAATGTTTTGTTCACCTTTTCAATGGGAAAATGAAAAAATTGGGGTTCTTTTTCTCCTCCTTTACAAATTTAAGCTATACTTCTCAAAAAAGGATTGGGAATACATTGATTATGCCATGAAGACATCCATTTTTGGCATGACAATCAACATACGGTTACAATAAGCAATTCCCTTTAATCTTTTCCTTATTTCAGAAAGTGATCAATTTTCAATATAAAGACACAAATCTTTTATTACTTTGACCATGTGGAGTAAATAATGAGATAAAAAAACTAATTACCTCACTTTCTAGGCTTTTGTGGTGTGTGGGATCATTGTTTTACAAGTCCTTCCTCATAGTATGGTTTCTTCACTGCACAGTGATTGCTTCAACAACATTATTTTACGTTTCTTTAGCAAGGATCAAATCAGCCATAATGCAAACATATAAGCATATGTAGTCTAGTTTAGCATAATGTGATCTAGAAAGACTACAAAAACGCAACCCATGCTTATAGATCCGACGGCCATTGCTATGTCTCTCATCATCATTCCTTTATTCGACCATGGAATTGTTGTATTATCATGGCAGATGGGTTGGCTCGACAATGATTTCATGAGTAATACTGGATCTACAAGAAATTTTGATGGTTGATTTCTTTCTAAATCGTCGGTGCAATACTTTTATTCCAGCAACAAGAACTCAAACTAGAATTTAATA
>SNQJ01S0027431.1:104840-133383 GCA_010110895.2 Picea sitchensis | reverse complement strand
CGTGCATGCGTGGATAATGAGCACGTGATTCGTGCTTCATGCAGCTACGGTGTTTGGAAAACATTCCTGCCATCACGCTCGCTTGCCACTTTCACCAGCACGCGAACTCTTCGGAAAACCCTGTTAGCTGCGGAAAGTGAATAATTTCCACAGCGCACCGTTTGATAGGAAACTTACTTTAGCCGCGGAAAGTAAAACAACGTACCACATCATTTGAAAAACGTTCCTTAGCGCGAAAGTAAGTACTCTCCACAGCGTGCCATGTGTGAACTGTCTGTCAAGCTTTTCGCGTCTTGTCACTTTCCACAGCATTTTGAACTGATGAAACGACGTCCTTAGCTGTTGAAAGCTATCGCTTTCCACAGCGCACAATGAACCCTTTAACAATATGTTAGCTGTTGAAAGTAGACAATTACATTTTCGAAAGAGAAGACTTTATGGATCGATTATTTCCTAAGATACACCAAAACCAAAAATTTTCTCAACTATAAAAACTCAACA
Source organism: Picea sitchensis (assembly GCA_010110895.2). Lineage (NCBI taxonomy): Eukaryota > Viridiplantae > Streptophyta > Pinopsida > Pinales > Pinaceae > Picea > Picea sitchensis. Next base: position 132,882 of record SNQJ01S0027431.1, on the reverse strand, counting down.
ATGACTTGAAGATACTACTGAAAGCTATGATATCCACCCAAAACTCGACCGAAAGGATGGTTTCATTTTGGGAGTTAACACAAGGCGTAGAATTTATGCCTTTGGGAATCCCGATTCTCCGATTTCTGATGCCACCTGGTGTCGACTCACGGTAAGGCTTGGCCTTCTGACACCTGTCCTCCACTCAACAATGTGGTTGTGGGGTCATCGTGTTTCGGGATTTCACGATTTCTCCCGCAGCAATTCTCACGACATCGAGAACCCCAAAATGCCGAAACCCGATTCCTCCAGATCCTTGGACACGTGTCCCTCAGAACGAACGGATCTGGCTGTATCGGGAAATCGCGGATCGCGATTTCAATATGTTTGAGTCTCTTGTCTCCGGAAAACCCGATGCTCCAAACGTCGACTCGTCAGGATCTCCTGCCACGCATCCTCGCCGATGGACGGTTCAAAACTCCCGTCGGGAAATCACGAATCGCGATTTCATCATGCGAGAGTTCTATGTCCTCGGAAACCCTGATTTTCCGATGAGTTGAACCCCGATTATTCTCCGGATGTCTGACGCGTGTCCTGTCGAGATCAACGGCTAAGATTCTTCCTTGGGATTTCAAGAAATTCAAGGTCTCGATTCTCTTTATTAGCAAAACCCAGAAGACCTGATATCCCGATGAATCCTCCGGGATTCTCCTCTGTCTTAGGGATTAACCCCTGTGCAACTCCTCAAGATCTAACGGCTGACGGGAAATCACTTGCTGATCCAACGGTTGAGCAGCCCCTCAAGCTTCTGAGCTTTGTGTGGTCATAACCTCCTTGCACTTCCATGATATCCAACAGCTGAAGGGATTTCCCTGAGATTCTCCACAAGATCTCGACCGTCGGTTCCTCCTCCTTAAAGATTTCTCGAGAAAGGCTAAGCGCTCCTTCTCAGAACGTGCTCTCCAACGCCTGCACTTGCGTCTCCTGCTCGAACTTTCCTCCGCATAAAACTCATACGCTCTACTTTCGACAATATCTTGGAAGTGCTAACCCTCCTGAGCTTTCCCACTCTGACTCCTTCAGAGGGATTTGCGCACACTACTTGCGCTCTCCATTCAACAGCTTCCCAGGTGTTGAATCCTTCAGACTCTGCGCAACTCCTGCAGCAACAGTCCTTAGTTTCTTTTCTCAGATTAACAACTAAGATATCTGTTTCGCCTGCACACTCTTTTCACGGCTAAAATGAACCACTTCCACCTCTGGGCAGATAAGAGCAAAAGTTAGACTATCGATCCCTCATCAACGCACTCCTTGCGGATGAATTCGACTGCACTCTTTGCAGGAATCTCCTGGCTCAGATAGAGAAACAATTGAAACTTATTCTCTTCTCTCTCAGACTCCAGTTTGAAAACCCTGAAATCACATGCACAACATATACAAAGCAAATGCATACAAAGAACAAACATTCATGAGCACATAACACACATACACAGAGAAACCAACACAAACCATGAAATTGAATCAGAACTTCATTCTATTAATTCAACATATATACATGGGTGTTCTTCACAGTTTTCTCTACATGCTCTTCTCTTCTGAATGTTGCTAATTGTTACAATGATACAATGAGGGTGTCTATATCCATTTTCCCTCTCGAACTCTAAAACTGTCTAATCTGGAAAATAAAATCCTATCTACCTGCATTAACTAAATTAAATTCCATCTATCTACCTAGGACGAGAGCTTAAAGGCTAAAGGTCCATTACAATACAAGTGTGTCGTCTCTTAAATGGATCATTTAAGATTACGCAACAATTTCCAAGGTATTTTGAAAAATGTGTGCTGGCTTGTCCAGCTGTCTTTCGCTTGATGTGTTGGCTCGCTTGATTGTGCTGGCGATGCTCCTGCATCATACTCCCTGGCTTGAAAAAAATTTCATGGGCTCCTGTCCATGAGCTCCTACACAGTTTTTCCATGCTTTTGAATGACTGCCTCTGTCTCCCAGATGGCATCTTCCACTGGATGATTCTTCCATTTTACGAGATACTCGAGGTATTTCTTTCGTCTGGTCCTTTTGCTGACTCTATTGTCAAGTATACACTCCATCTCTGGATTTTCTGCAATCGACATCTGCTTTTGCCACTGAATTTCTGGTTGTTCATTACTTTCATCTTCTGATTCCTCAGCCTTATATGGATATATGTCCAAGACATTGAATGTCAGAGATATTCCAATGTCACCCGACAATTCAATCTCATAAGCGTTTTCTCCCAATTTCTTCAGGACTCTGCATGGCCCAATTTTCTTCATCTTCAGTTTTTTGTATGTTCCCCTTGGGAACCTTTCTTTCCTCAGATGTGCCAGAACTAGATCACCAACTTCGAATTGAAGTTGTCTCCTATGCTGATCCGTTATGCATTTGTATTCCTGATTTGATTCGAGCAATCGCTGCTTCACCCTGCTGTGAAGTTCTCCCATCGCCTCTGCGAATTCTTCAGCGCTTGCACTTTTTGTCATCATATATTCTGAATCCCTCAGCTCATATACTCCTCTCGGCTTCCTGCCATATACAATCTCAAATGGAATTTTATCTGTGCTTCTATTCACTGAATCGTTGTAAGCAAACTCTGCCTGCGGCAATACATTATCCCAGCTGCTATGGTGCTCTGTCACTAGGCTTCTTAATAAATCTCCCAGAATTCTATTAACCACTTCCATTTGTCCATCTGTCTATGGATGATAAGCCGAACTAAATTCCAAATTAGTTCCTAGATTCTTCCATAGCGTCCTCCAAAAATGTCCAATGAACTCCGTATCTCTGTCCGATACTATGCTTCTCGGCAATCCATGAAGTCTAACAATCTCCTTGAAGAACAAGTTTGCAATATGAGTCGCATCGCTGGTCTTCTGGCATGGGATTAAATGTGCCATTTTAGAAAACCTTTCAACCACTACAAAGATCAAATCATGTCCTCTTTGCGTCCTCGACAATCCCAGTACGAAATCCATGTTGATTTCATCCCACGGCCTTTCTGGTATGGGTAAGGATTGATAGAATCCCGCATTCTGCGTTCTTCCCTTTGAATGCTGGCATATTCTGCACCTTTCAACAAACTTCTTGACATCTGTTCGCATCCTCGGCCAAAAATGTGCTTCACTGAGCTTTGCAAATGTCTTTTCATGGCCAAAATGCCCTGCTAATCCACCACTGTGCTTCTCTTTTAGTAGGTTCTCCCTCATGGAGCAATTCAGAATGTATAACTGATTGCCTCTGAACAACAGTCTATTCTGGATCATGTAATCCATCCAAGGACTCTGATCTCTGAGAACTGGATTCTCAGCTGCTTCATATGCTTCTCCGAAATCTGCGTCTCCTTCTTACATGTCCCTCAGATTTTCAAAACCCAATGTTTTGACCCAAAATTCCCACAGCAACAAACACTTCCTGCTCAAAGCATCAGCCACTTTGTTAACAGTCCCTGAAATGTGTTTAATGACAAATGTAAAATTCTGCATATACTCTACCCATTTTGCATGTTTCTGATTCAACTTCTCCTGCTGAGTCACAAACTATAATGCATGATTATCACTATATAGAACAAATTCCTTTGGGATCAAGTAATGCCTCCATTTCTTCAACGCATGTATGATAGCATAAAATTCTTTATCATACGTTGAGTATTTCACCTTTGCTTCATCCAGCTTCTCGCTGAAATATGCAATTGGTCTGTCCTCCTGGCTCAAGACCGCTCCTATGGCAAAGCCACTTGCATCACATTTCACTTGGAATACCTTTCCAAAATCAGGCAACACCAAAATTGGTTGTTCTGTGATCTTTCGCTTCAATAGATTGAAGCTCTTTTCTGCCTCTTCAGTCCAATGAAAAGATTTATGTCTTTTCTTGACAGTATCCATCACTGTTGCACTAATTCCACTGAAATTTCTAATGAATTTTCTGTAGAAACTTGCCAATCCATGAAAGCTTCTCACCTCGAAAACATTTCTCGGTGATGGCCAATTTTTAATCACCTCCACTTTACTTGGATCCATCTTCAATTCATTTGTCGATATGACAAACCCCAAGTAAATGAGTTATGTCTTCATAAATAAATATTTCCTCATGTTGACCAACAACTTCTCTTGCTGTAGCTTCCTCATGACTGCAGCTAAATGCTTCAGATGCTCTTCTTTTGTTTTGCTGAAAATTAATATTACATCCAGATAAACAATGACAAACTTACCAATGAATTCCTTCAGCACTTCATTCATTAACCTCATGAAGGTACTTGGTGAATTCATCAAACCAAATGGCATGACTAACCATTCATACAACCCTTCATTGGTTTTGAAGGATGTCTTCCATTCATCGCCTTCCCTCATGCGAATCTGATGGTATCTGCTTTTCAAATCCACTTTTGAAAAGAACTCTGTTCCACTCAAGCAGTCCATCAAGTCATCCATCCGTGGCAATGGAAACCTATACCTGATGGTAATTTTGTTAATGGATCTGGAATCAGTGCACATTCTCCAACCTCCATCCTTCTTTGGACTCAGTACCTTTGGAACGCCACACAGACTCAGACTCTCTCTGACCAATCCTTTATCCAATAATTCATGCACCTGCCTTTTGACTTCTTCATTTTCCTATGGCATCAACCTGTACGCTGCTTTGTTCGAAAAAACTGGCCCCTGGTATGAGGTCTATGTGATGGCTCACGCTCCTCATCGGCGGCAACGAATGAGGTAATTCGTCTACCACAATATCAGCGAATTCTTCCAACAGTTCCTGAATTTCCTCGGGCAGATCATCCACTCTTGTGTTGGTCAAAACAACTTTCAGTTTCCTAACCACAAAGAATTGTGGATCTTCCTTCTTCTTAACTTCTGCCAGAAGTTTCTTCCCACTCATGAGAAGTATCCTATTGTTCACTTCCGGTTTCACCTCCTTATCTTTGATCGGAAGTAATATGTGTGTTCTCCCATTCTTCTCTAAAGTGTACGTATTCATCTTCCCAACATGAATTACGTTTCTGTCATATTTCCATGGTCTACCTAACAATAAATGACAAACATCCATAGGTATAACATCACAGAGAATTTTATCATTATATCCTCCTATCTTGATGTCCACTAATCATTGTTTAGTGACACTCACCTGATGTCCCTTCTATAGCCATGATACTTTATACAGACTCGGGTGATCATTCGTCTCCAGTTCCAGTTTCTCCACCATCTCGGTTGAAATGAGATTGTCGGTGCTTCCGCTGTCCACAATGACCTTGCACTTCCTGTCTTTGGTCTTGCATGCAGTTCTGAATAGTCTTCTTCTCTGAGCTGTGTCCTCCACCTCCTTCTCGGGTGTTAAGAGAACTTTATGCATCATCAGTGACCTTTTGTCTTCTGTGTCTTCTGCTTCAGCAACTCGCCTTTGTGCCTCGACGATGTGAGCTTCACCTCCATCTTTTTTTCTATCTGGACAATCAACTGCTTTGTGTCCATTTTTCCTGCATGTGTAGCCTGTGATGATTCCTCCTATGCCTCTTCCTCTACCTCGGGTACGAGGAAAAGTATTAACATCAAGTATCCTCCGCTATGTTCTTCCTGCTGCATTCGCTGTTCAGCATGCTAGCCTCGCTGAGAACTTCCACCTCTTTCCATTCTACCCTGAGGTTTCTTCCATTCCTCCTTGGTCTTCTGATATTTCTCCTCGGCAACTGTCTTGCCCCTAGGCTGACTCCTGCCTCGCCCTCTCTAACTTTGCTTACGGGTCAGATTCTCTTCGGCCTTCAGAGCCATCTGGTAAGCATCCTCCACTGTTCAGATAGTTTCCATACTTAATTCATCCTGAATTTCATACCTCAGACCATTCATATATCTTGCAACTTTTTCATCATCGCTCTCCCGATGACCTGCTCTAATATTGAGCTTGTAAAATTCTTCTGTATACTCCTTCACCGTCATCAACTTCTGTCTCAGGTTCTGCATTCTCCTGAACAGTGTGATCTGATAGTCCCTTGGGATGAACGTTGCCTTCATCTTCGCAATCATTTGATCCCAACTTTTGATTTTCTATTTTCCTTTGGAACATCTGTCTGCCTGAAGCTCTTCCCACCATAATGTTGCGTGTCCTTTCAATTTTGTGACAGCATGCCTAACCTTTTTATCTTCTTCGATGTCTTCATAATCAAAGTAGGTGTCAAGAGCTCTAATCCAGTCCAACAGCTCTTCTTCATCCAGACATCCTTCATAGACTGGAATTTCCATTTTTGTCTTTGAACTCATCCGAGCGATAGATTTAATTAATCTCTCATTGGCTGCATCTTTGGTTGCAACTTCTCCTTGTTGTTCAACTTCTACTTCGCCTTCAGAGTCATTCAGATCCACAGCATTTGTTGTGCGCCTCTGTGCTACTTCCATGTCTTCCAATCTCGCTCTGAGATCGCGTATCTGCCTTTCCATCTTTGGATTTCCTGTCGACCTACCTCTTCTTCGCACATCCCTATCTTCTGGATCAGGTGATTGCCTTTCTCTTCTGGGCAGCATGGTGAAATTTTTCCTCCTCTCTGTCGCAGAAAACAAAGAGTAAAATCCATCTCTGATACAACTTGACGCAAACGGCCAACCAGGGCACGTTTTCTCTCACCAGGACCTTCTTCTTCACAGTCCCAAAGAGATAAAGTGCTCCTCGAATCCCTTATCGGGACTTCCCACACCCACAAAATGCTCCTCCGACGATCTGCCTTTGCCTTATCAGGAAATCAGGACTCACTTGATCGCGAGTCCTGCGCTCATGGATTCTGTCTCACAAATCTCCAAAACCCGATGAGTATTCACTTCACGCTGGCCTTTTCTCTTATCGGGAATTTCCCCATCGGGAAATCAGAGCTTTCAATGTCGTAAGTCACTTACCTCACGGATCCCCGATTCCTGATTTGCGATGGCACCTCTGCACCCCTTAGCACCATCCGACTAACTCCTGCTCATATGACCTGCTGGTCCACAAGACCATAGACCTTTCCTCTGTCGGAGTTTTAGACTTCGCGGATTTTCAAGGCGTAGAATTTATGCCTTTGGGAATCCCGATTGTCCGATTTTTGATGCCACCTGGCATCGACTCATGGTAAGGCTTGGCCTTCCGACACCTGTCCTCCACTCAACGCCGTGGTTGTGGGGTCATCGTGTTTCGAGATTTCTCGATTTCTCCCACAACGATTCTCACGACATCGAGAACCCCGAAATGTTGAAACCTGATTCCTCCAGATCCTTGGACATGTGTCCCTCAGAACGAATGGCTTCAGCTGTATCAGGAAATCTCGGATCGTGATTTCAATATGTTTTAGTCTCTTGTCTCCGGAAAACCCGATGCTCCAAACGCCGACTCGTCAGGATCTCCTGCCACGCATCCTCGCCGATGAACGGTTCAAAACTCCCGTCGGGAAATCACGAATCGCGATTTCATCATGCGAGATTTCTATGTCCTCGGAAACCCCGATTTTCCGATGAGCTGAACCCCGACTATTCTCCGGATGTCTGACGCGTGTCCTATCGGGATCACCAGCTGAGATTCTTCCTCGAGATTTTGAGAACTTCAAGGTCTCGATTCTCTTGCTTAGCAAAACCTAGAAGACCTGATATCTCGATGACTCCTTCGGGATTCTCCTCTATCTTAGGGCTTAACCCCTGCGCAACTCCTCGAGATCTAATGGCTGACGGGAAATCACTTTCTGATCCAACGGCTGAGCAGCCCCTCAAGCTTCTGAGCTCTGTGTGGTCGTAACCTCCTCGCACTTCCACGAGATCCAACGGCTGATGGGATTTCCCTGAGCTTCTCCACAAGATCTCGACCGTCGGTTCCTCCTCCTTGAAGATTTCTCGAGAAAGGCTAAGCACTCCTTCCCAGAATGTGCTCTCCAACGCCTACACTTGCGTCTCCTGCTCGAAATTTCCTTCGCATAAAACTCCTACACTCTACTTTCGACAATATCCTGGAAGTGATAACCCTCCTGAGCTTTCCCAGTCTCACTCCTTCAGAGGGATTTGTGCACACTACTTGCGCTCGACATTCAACAGCTTCCCAGGTGTTGAATCCTTCAGACTCTACGCAACTCCTGCAGCAGCAGTCCTTAGTTTCTTTTCTCAAATCAACAAATGACATATTTGTTCCGCCTGCACACTCTTTGCATGGCTGAAATGAACCACTTCCACATCTGGGCAGATAAGAACAAAAGTTAGACTATCGAGCCCTCATCAACGCACTCCTTCCAGATGAATTCAACTGCACTCTTTGCAGGAATCTCCTGGCTCAGATAGAGAAATAATTGAAACTTATTCTCTTCTCTCTCAGACTCCAGTTTGAAAACCCTGAAATCACATGAACAACATATACAAAGCAAATGCATACAAAGAAGAAACATTCATGAGCACATAACACACATACACAGAGAAACCAACACAAACCATGAAATTGAATCAGAACTTCATTCTATTAATTCAACATATATACATGGGTGTTCTTCACAGTTTTCTCTGCATGCTCTTCTCTTCTGAATGCTGCTAATTGTTACAATGATACAATGAGGGTGTCTATATCCGTTTTCCCTCTCAAACTCTAAAACTGTCTAATCTGGAAAATAAAATCCTATCTACCTGCATTAACTAAATTAAATTTCATCTATCTACCTAAGGACGAGAGCTTAAAGGCTCAAGGTCCATTACAATACAAGTGTGTCATCTCTTAAATGGATCATTTAAGATTACGCAACAATTTCCAAGGTATTTTCAAAAATGTGTGTTGGCTTGTCCAGCTGTCTTCCGCTTGATGTGTTGGCTCGCTTGATTGTGCTGGCGATGCTCCTGCATCAAATAATGACGCATAACACATATAAAGGATCATACCAATTCAAGCCCATGAAATCGTTCCAAAATCAAACCATAAGAACTAAATCAGAGCCGATAGAATCCAAACACAACGAAATTGTACCAAATCAAAACATAGTCGTGCTCTGATTTTAGCACAAAAATCTCCTATACAGGTCAGATGCAATCAAAATCTAAACGAAAACAAACCCCATTGATCACATTAATTCAAACCAACATAATTTTTCTAAAGCGAACCACATTAAGTCAAAATCAATCAATCACTTCTACTAAGCTGGGCACGACCAAATCGCATAACCAAATCATAACTACATTTGATTTTAGCAGAAAGAATCTACTGTACAGGATCCATAACCGTTTTTGATAATCAAACTATGAAAGAATCATTTCGAATAATGAACAGAACTAATCGAAACCCAATATCCAATTCATTATAATAATTCAAACCACTCATAAAACGAAATTAAAATTGAAATTCATACCTGGACAATCAGAAAACAACTTGGTCATGATAATTTGGAATTGACGAAGGCTGTTGCAGCTTCGACATTCCTGAAAACAATCGAACCAGTGGTGTTTTGCTTCTTGTCATTAGCTTGAATCCTGTCCCTTTATTTTGATAACACTGTAGCTTGGTCTTCTAATGATTGATCTTTGATTACAGCAAGGGGACGTCAGTGTAATAACGCTCTAGCCACACATTGCATTCGATGCATGATGTTTGCTCGGGCTTCAAAATTGCAGGCGAGGGTTTGTTTAAATCACCGATGGTTTCATTATGTAGCTTGATTCCTCGGTAGTTAGGATTTTTTTTTAGGCACGGGGGTAAATTAGAAACATAGTCATAGGGTTGCTCGGAGCATAGGCCATGGGAATAGGGGTACTCTTCAGCCAGGAAACGCTCGATATCGGAGTTCGAGTCCTCATTCAGAACTATGGGCTTTTGGTCGACGTTTGGCTTAGGTTGATTCTGGGAAAGTCTTGATATCAATCAAGCATTCTTCTTACCCTTGCTATCGACAGTAGGATTACCCCTGACCTTCTTACTCACAGGCTTCTTGACAACCTCAGCCTTGTCTGTTATGATGTCGGGTAGGTTGATGTCAGGGAAGACCGAGGGTTTGGGAGGGGGTATAAGGACATGAAATGGCACGGGTGGCCCGACCATAGTCTCACTAACCACTTCTTTATCGATTTGGACAGACTCTGGACCAACAAATCCATTTCTAGATAGAAAGGCTTGCCAATTATTGCCATGAAGGTTTAAATGGTGGACGACAATGAGTCTAATCAAGCCATGGTGAAACAAGCTGCTATCGGCCTTTTCTCATTTGTACCTCTTAGACATCTTGTAGAGACTATTGAAGAAGTAATGCAGCATGTTCAAAGGATAGCCCATGAAATTCATCAACAACCAAAGGTGATAGAGAAAAACCAATCCATACCGACCTTCACAGGTCACAAATTGTTTCATAATCACCAAAATATCGTGCCACCTGGGTTTAAGGGTGGAAATAGGCATACCTTTATCATAGGACACAACCTTTCGTGATACGAATAGCAAAGGCCACAACACCTCATCAACTTTGGAGTTTTTGAACCATTGTTGGCCTATGGTTGCTAGTCGTGTAGCAGAGCTTATGAATTCTTCATTGAGTTCAAGCTGAATGTCACCTAATTTAGCCCTACACCCATCAAAGGTAAGGGCGAATTGTTGTGCAACAAAAATATTGAAACCCTCGAACCTATGTATAAACACCAGCCAACCATTATCCTCTAAATCCTTTCGAGCATCATCGAACAATAACAGAGCTTGACTACCGTCTGGCTCTATGCGCACCACTGGTGCCATAGACAGGAGCACACGGTGAGTGAGGTGAACGAGCCATGGTTTGAACACAGCATACGTAGGGGAAAAACGCTCACAGGCTTACCTGAAGCTAACAAAGGTGAATCGGTATAGGGGGAAAACATTAATGACAGATCGTGCGAAGGTGTTGGAGCTATTTTGGCCCATGCACAACAATCATATCCACAGTACAACCGCTGGCACATATTACTATTTAATCACCATGCATATGTGTTAAAATCTATGCCATTCAATCAACCAATGAATATATGGTAAGTGGAAAAAACATTTGCGCGAGCAATAGTTATAGTTTCAAAACCAAAGCAATAAATTGAAAACACACCAAGGGTTTGATTATATGAACTATGTGTTGTATTAAACGATTTATAGCAAGGGTCTAACCACAACACCAATGTATTTTCATGAAAACAATGTGTAAAAGAAATCGATCAAAGACTATAGAAATCAAACCAGCAATGCATCAATGATTGAATCACAACCCTTAACAATTCATCACAATCTCATAAAAATGGAAATCATATTAACAACATAAATTCCAAATGAATAAAGAATCTTGGAGTCTTGCCAATTGTATAACAATAAGTAAATTGGAAACGCAATGAGCATAGAGACAAGAGTGATCATAACAATTCTTTATTTGTTAATATGACTTCGAAATCAAAATTTTCACACTTGCAGTCGTGAAAACAAGAACAAAGGTAAGTGTGTGAATAGCGCGAACATAATGGTGTTATTTTATTCCGAAGATTGTGATGAAAATAAAGGTTCGCAAAACACTGGTGTAGGTAGCTTATAAGGACAGTATAAAAATGTGAATTGGCTACCAACACAGTGCAAATACATAAACAAACGATCCAGTGAACAAGTACAGTTGGACTCTCTTTTCTTCTAGAAGTTCCTATAACAATTATTATATTTTTCATAAAATAGAACATAGATTCTTTAGTGGATATGAGAGTAGAGTTGAGTGTGGAATAAATGAAAAATACATAGAATGAGCATCCATAAAAATAGAACACATATTCTTTAGGGGATATTAGAGTAGAGTTGAGTATGGAGTAAATGAAAAATACCTCGAATAAGAATCCTTTAGAGTTGATTTGATAGTGTTTTTCCTATGCAGAGTCCAACATCTTCATCAATGCTCCTCCAAAATATTTCTACACCTACACACATAAATATGTCAAACAAATATGTTAAACCATTGAATTGAAATAAACATAGATGCAATTGCAGATTAAAATAAACCCCACAAGTAGTTGTCCATACTTCATCCACTCACTACACATCATGTAGAATGTTTATCAAGCATAACTATAGGCTTTAACCAAGCCAAACATCATCTAATATCCCAGAGGAAATCAAATGCAAAGAGCAAAACACAATAAAAGATGACCAATATACAAGCCAAACAAAAAACCCAAAACCTAGAAGCAAATTACAAGTAAAGAAGGAAAATAGCATGGCCATGTTATGACTCTTAACTCAATAGAGAAATAACCATTGAAATAGCAAAAACAATGGTATAAAACATAACAACAAGAGAATTAACCAAGCCAACTATCATCTCATATCCCAAAGGAAAGCAAATGCAAAGAGAAAAAAACAATAAAAGATGACCAATATACAAGCCAAACAAAAAACCCAAAACCTAGAAGCAAATTACAAGTAAATAAGGAAAATAGCATGGCCATGTTATGACTCTTAACTCAACAGAGAAATAACCATTGAAATAGCAAAAACAATGGTATAAAACATCACAACAAGAGAAATAGAATAAACAAAAAATACAGAAATCAAGGAAGTGCAACTCAACATTTCTTAACGACCCATCACCTTCTCTGGTTTTCCCTGCAACAACAAAATATTATGATTTACCCTACAACAATAGTCTTCTTTGTCCTCCTCAGTTTGAATATAGAGGGGATTAACAATATAAAAAATCAAAGAAGATAACCCAAAAATTAATTTCATGAACAAAGGTAATAGGGTATTTACATAAATTGAATCCAATGGGTTCTTCGACCCTTCATCTCCAGAATCGCCATCACATGAGGCCCCCGGAGCATGAGCACCTCTGCTGAGCTTGAAGTAAGGAGGATGGTGAGTATGGTGGGGTTACCCTCTCTACTCTGATATACACAAATCAATATTCACATTTACGGCCACAGTACCTTCACTTTCAACACCCACGTTCTACATGAGGGTTCTTAGATGATTCGATGGTAGTAGAATGTCCCCCAAGAATTACCCTCTACTGGCGCCTTTCGAAGGTTGGCTGCCAGAATGCCCACCTCAAAGAATCCCTGGAGTCTAGGGACGTGTTCCGTGTGTAGGCTCTAGACGAAGGACTACGTCTCCATTTCGAACCCCACAATGATGCCCTTGCCCACACAAAAAGGCAAGACATCTCCATTTCGAATCCCACAACGATGCCTTCACCCACACAAAAAGGCAAGACGTCTCCATTTCGAATCCCACAACAATTCCCTTGCCCACACGGATGGCAAGACATGCTGCAAGTCCTTACACCTACCTAGAGAACTGCCCCAGAGAAACCCTACCTCTGGATCAGCGACTGGCACCCTATGCTCTTCATCCACCATTTCCATGACCTTGTCGCACATTACATGGACCGCCTGAGTTTCAAACTTATGACATCCAAGAAAAATTAATACCATATATTCGGGTTGTCTTACGTGTCGAAGGAATTGCTATGGTCGAGAATATCATAATGGTCTCGTGTACTATGGTTCATGCTCTCTTACATAGAATTAGAAGCATTCAGCCATGTCTGGGAATCCCAATTGCCGAAGACTGGTTGTTGGTCTTGCTTCAAGACCACCCTACAGATTTCTCGGGATCGAGTGTCCAAGAGGATCAGGACGTTGTGGGGAGTGTTGGAGACTTTTTTCAATTCCAATTAGCTGCTGAGAAACATTTTCCCCCTTACTGTGAATGCCTTGGATTTCTACCAAGCCGAGTAGTATATTCATCCACCTATATTGTAGAGCATCGACGACCACTGTACTTCATGTCGATGCTTCGTCTTGGCTCAGCTCTCCCATGCACCGATGATCCCTTCTATGTTCTGCACTGAGCCCTCAGTTCTGTCGTCGACCATCACATTGAATTCCATAATTAAAAACAAACACTAAAATTAATGAAAAATATGGCTTGGTAATTCTTTTCTCCTTGTTTATTGTTTTCCTCATGTTCGTAACGGTTCTGATTTTTAGAAGGCATGATTTTCCATGTTTTCCGTTCTCAAAATTCTAAATTCTAAAATAGATTTAAAAGTTTTTCCCATTCGATGTCTAATAACTGGAGTGTTAGTTAGCCATTTGCAAGATGGTACATCTGTGCTTGGCTGGCATTAAACCCTTTTTGATAGGGTGAGAGTATATCATTTCTATTTATATTTTTATGGTAAAGATCATAAATTTTGATGATTTTTATGGTAAAGTTATCTATTAATGTGATTTGAGAAAGGTATTTATTTAATTTTATTGAAGTAATTAATATTTTTTTTTAATATAAAAATTATGTTTTATTTAATATTTAAAAGTATATTTAGATTTTACATAATTATATAGTTTTGAAAGTTTAAAAGGTTCATATTTTTTATATGTCAGAGAATTGTTTCTATTTATATTTTAATATGGTTAAAAATTGTTATTATAATTTTGATTATTTGAGTGTAAAGTTATCTTTTAATGTGATTTGATAAAGTTATTTAGTTAATTTTAGTGAAGTAATTAATATTTTTTTTTATTATGAAATTATGTTTTATTTAATATTTAAAAGTATCATTAGAGTTTACATAAGTATATAGTTTTAAAAGTTTTAAAAGTTAATTTGATTGAAGTCAATAACATTCTTTTAATAAGCATGTCATAAAGTGGGATTTGAATACAAGTGTAGAGGGTAATATATTTTTCTCAAAACCACTTAAACTACACCCAATTCACATAAGAAAAACTCAAATTATATATACATGGTAATAAAGCAATACATGACCCCCTAATTTGAGTGCCAATAGAATCCTACGTGCCTAGCACTGATCTCGACGAGTCGACACATGGACTACCAGCAACCCACCCTCATGACGAACTCCAACTGAATTAATGCGGCCATTAATGGGTCAACCACCACCTTGATGTGGACAATCACTGATAGGGTCGATGATATAACTACGAACAAGCGGAGAGGAACTGTTGCGCATGAGAGAAGTCTCTCGAATAACCCTAGCCTCATTTCTACACGAAAACAGAAGAGGATGAGGGATCCTATCACTCGGAAAGGGTCACATCAAATATATCCTAGGTGTGGAAGAAAATTCCAACATTTAGACTGGATTTATGGGACATGTCGACATCAATGTAGCCACTGTCACCTTAGAAAATCTCACTCATAAGCCTTTTCTGCAATCTTGAGTGTCAATTTTTAGCATCACCTCCTCATTTCTCTACCAAAGCGAGTAATCCTGCAAAGAAAGAGAGAAGCCAAAGTTGATTCCAGAGTTGGTGCCTATATATCTTTGGTTATTTTTCATTCAAGTTTCAAGTGAGTTAGTATGACCTCAAGGGAGACCAGAGGTAGAGGTCGTCATCCCCAACCAAACCTCCCTCTGCTAAGGACATACTAGGAAAAATTCACAGCGAAAAAAGCATTTCAAAATCAAACCACTCTTGCTACTAGAGAAGTGGTGGAATCTCTTGAAGTGGATGTTCGTTGCACTCATCAATGCATTTCAAATAGTGAAGTAGATTCAAAATGGATATCGTGGTTGCAAGACACTGGTTCCATTAGGACAAGGGATACCAAGTACTATCGCACAATTGATCTTTATTGGCATTTAAAGGCCCTCCTTGGAAGGGCTCTCACCGACAAGTAGGAAATCTTAAATGACATATCCATGCAGATTGAATACCACCAATTGCAGGTCAAATCCCTGGATAAAAATATCCCCATCATGGCTTCTACTTCGGGATTACACTTCGAATAACCAAGTAGTTATATCCCTTAGTTCCAAAAGAATGTGGTCTCCCCTCTATTGTAAACATTCCATGATTTCTTCTTTTATCAATAGCTTTTTGTCTATTTTTGTAGACAACATAAGGCAATGAGTTATATGTTTCATTTTTTTTTCTAGACTATGGCATGTAGACATATGGCATATATGATAGGGAACCCCATACAGGGGATAAGAAGTATTTTGTCAATATCAGAGATCAAGATTCAAATTCTCCATTATGGCTTCCATTCAGGACTGTTGAATAGAAAGAAGATAGCCAATGATTTGTAACTCGGCTTTTGCATATTTGAATACAATTTGATAGCTTATAAAAAAATATTACATGACTAGTTGGAAAACTGAAAACCCACATTCTTAAATATGCAACATAAATACATGATGCATTCTACAATGGTTGTGGTAACTAGTTGTAAATGAAAAAAACTTACTATTGATCCATGCATTCAAAAAGTGTGTAATGTAAGACATTAGTGAGTTTATGTAAACCAAGAGTAGTGGAGAGAGATCACTCTCATGATAGGAATATGCTAGGTTGGTGTGAATATGCATTCATTCCTTTATTCACTCTAAAAGAATGCTTGGTATCTTACTCAATTCATAGATTCAAATTGTAGGGACTATTAAGGTTTTCAAAATTACTCACACTATTATACTGTACTAGATTTATCAAACATAAAGCTCAAGGATCAAATTAGTGAATGTGCAAACATTTTGTAGGGAGAAAAACTTGAACAAAATTTACACCTTGATAGATTTGATCCATTCTATACTTGATATATCCAGAATTTAAATGGATCTTTATTAATTGTATCTCATTAACCTTTTATTAACAAATAAAACTAACTCCTAAAAGTCAAACTAATTAAAATATATTAATATGATTAATTTCTTAAGAAATTTTTATTATTATACTATATTATATATTCCATGCCTAAAATATCATGACAACCTTGCTTGTGGTTCACCTATAAAATCAATGATGAGACCCATTATACAAATTCTCTTAGAATTCGAGGAGGATGTGTTACATTTTAAGCAACGATCATCACTTTGTTTTTTGAAATACATGTCACAACTTGCAAGAGAGTTAAAACCATAGGTGAGTGCTTGCATGATCTAGATGGATATTGGTGGCCACCCACCTTTTCCAACTGGCTCAAAACAATTTTCTGACAATTTTGGCAATTTACTATTTTTAGCAGTTTTAACTTCCGGGGCTGTTTTGAGGGCCTAAATGAAGGATTTTCAAGATCAAGCTCCTCAATGATATCCAAAGGAATTATTGAACCCCAAAAATGAATCTCCTTGACAATACCTCTCCAATGGGCTATTACACACCTAAAACGAAGATTTTATGCAAAATTTACGACCTCGGGAAGTTGATGTACTAACTTACCCAAACGGGGCCCACATGAGTTTTGGCACTTCATCTCCTAGGGTTAGGTTTTTGGATTTCTAGGGTTTTTGGCATTCTTTATTATTGTAGAAGTGCCTTCAGAGCCTCATTGTAACCTTCTTTTTGCGAATGTGCGTTGTCGTCACATCTCTTCTTAGAGATAAGCCACCACCATTCCAGGAAGCTTGTTTCCGCTGCATTTTATAGTTTCAACTTATTTCATTATTGAAAAGAAAATCAGTTTTACTGTATCTCTTTTATTTTGTGTTAAGAACCTATTAATAATCTTTATTCATTTCGTTTTTCTCATAAAATCTAGATTTGTGGTATCAGAGCGGTATGCTCCTTGTCGTCTTAATGCATGTCCCCAAAGAGGTCAGAGTACAAAGAGTTGGGTCTAGAGCTTGTTTCTCTTGAGGAAAGAAGCTCTCGCATGCCCAAGTGACCTCCCATGGCAGGATAAAATAAATATGATGGGACAGGAGATCCTTTCAAATTGTTTATTGAGGAATCGCTCATGCAATAGAGGAACGAGATGATGGATAGTTTATGCAAATCCTTCGGTGGCTTCCAACATGCGACACATCTTCTTCGAACGGAGGCATTGCCCGCTTCAAGGTACAAATAAATTTCAATATTCCTATATTTGAAGGTCATATAGACACAGATTTTGTAGAAAAGTGGTTAAATCTACTAGAAGTGTATTTTTATGTCCATAACTTTTCAAATAGAGAAAAGATTACTTTTTCGGTCCTCAAAGTCGTTCCCCATGTTAAAGATTGATGGGAAACGTTTTGTGAGCAAAAGGAAGTAGAGGAAACCTCATTATTTTTAGTCACAGCCACCTGGGAATCCTTCAGGGATGCTATTAAGGAACAATACTAACCTGTCAGAAGTTATGACGACCTATATACCAAATGGACCACACTGCGGCAAGAAAGAGACCAAGCAGTGCCGGATTTCACAAATATATTCCATACCTTGCGCACCAAGTTGGGTATGAAAGATTCAGAGTGACATCTAGTGATCAAGTATGATGGTGCTCTACATAGATACATCCAGACTGAAATGGAATTTCTGGACATCTCATCCTTAGGCGCGGCCTACCGATATGTTGTCAAAATCGAGCAGAAGCTCAAACAAAAGACGCAACAATTTTGGCCTCGGAACCCCTCACAACAAAATCTAGGAAAAGGCATCCCCAACCCACCGAACAAAGGACAGAGCAAATATGGATAGTATCAGGACAACCAGTCCAAGCCGTAAGCAAAGAAGGACACTGGAAAGACAAAGAAAGATACTAGGAAGTGTTGTGACTTCCATAGGAGCCCTTGGCATAACACTACTGACTGTCGCTCAAAGCAGTTATTGGTGGCCAAAGTGAAAGCCTCTGAATCAGATGTGGATTCTGACTCTGAGCCAAAACTAGAAAGGGGAAGATGGATCATTGACGCGGAACCCAGTGCCATCGTTGCTACCACCAAGCTCCATCCTGGTGAACCAGACAAGCCAGAAGAAGGAAAGCGCCTCTTCCATTCATAGATGTGGGTAAAAGGCACCCCGCTACACTTCATCATTGATAGCGGTAGCCAGAAGAACCTCATCTCAGCAGAGGTCATCAAGGGGCTGGCCCTACCAACAACACCGCACCCACAACCCTACACCATTGGATGGCTCTACCAAGGAAGTGATCTTCGCGTCAGCCAATAGTGCTGACTGTCATACGACATCAAGCCCTTCAAAGATGAGGTATTGTGTGATGTTGCTCCTCTGAAAGTTTTTGATGTTCTTTTGGGCCAACCTTATTTATGGAAACATCATGTTGTATATGAGTCTAGGCCTCGTAGTGTTATTATTACTTTGAACAGGAAATTGTACAAGATACCCGAGGCAGTCCCACCTAGTGCTATTTTCTTGATCTCTACTAAGCAATGCAGGAAGGTCATCTCTCAGATGAGGAAGTTTGTCTTCTTCATGATTCACTCTCAGAATAAGAGAAAGTTCGCAGCCACATCCAAGGTCTTTGTAGCCAACCTCTCCACGCAATAGAAGAAAGTAGATAAGGTCGTGGAAGAATACTTGGAAGAATACTTGGAGATATGACCCCTAGTGCATCGCTGCCCAATGGGCCAGTCTATCGTCTCTCTTTGTTATAGAATGAGGAGATCAAGCGACAGATCCAAGAACTGCTCCACAAGGGGAACATATTCCCCATCTCATAACCTTGCGGGAGCCCAATTGTGTTGGTACAGAAGAAATATGGAACCTGGTGACTCTGTATTGATTATCGGGCTCTGAATAAAATCACAGTTGGAAACCGGTACCCAATTCTCCGAATTGATGACCTTCTTGATCAACTCACGTTGGAAAAATACTTTAGTAAGATTGATCTGAATTATGGCTACCACCAGGTCCTGATAGAATAGACAGATGTATGGAAGACCGCCTTCAAGTCAAAGGAAGGCCTTTTTGAATGGTTGTTGATGCCCTTTGGTTTGACAAATGCTCCAACCACTTTCATGAGGATGATAGATGATAGCGTACGACCATTCACCAATACTTTTGTAGTGGTTTATCTGGATGACATTCTAATTTACAGCAAGACTTGGGCCAAACACTTCCATCATATTCAGTAGGTTCTACACACCCTGTGATAGCACAAGCTATATGCCAACTTGGAAAAATGATCCTTCGGCATGGACAGGGTCCATTACCTGGGCTACATAATTGATCAACATGGTGTACATGTGGATCCAACCAAGATCCAAGTCATCCGTGACTGACCAACCCCAACAACACTCACTGAGCTTCGAATCTTCTTGGGCCTTGCCAATTTATATCGTAGGTTCATGTTGGGATTCTCCCATATCGCATGGGCCCTCAGCCAAGTAACCAGGGGTGGTGGTAAGGAGAAATTTGCATGGGGTTGTTCCCAACAACAAGTGTTCGATGATTTGAAGCAATGCTTGTGCTCAACACCAATAATTTCACTACCATACTTGCAACATTCCTTTGAGATCGAGACAGATGCTTCAGACTATGCTGTGGGCACCATTCTCACTCAGCACAGCCACCCCATGGCCTATCATAGTGAGACACTGTCAAATACTGTCTGTAAGTACCCTACTTATGACAAAGAAATGTACTGCATTGTGCAAGCATGTCGCCAATGGAGACATTACATTCTTGGGAATCAGACAGTCATCCACACTGATCATAAGCCATTGCAATTCATGCAGACACGAGGAAAATTGTAGAACAACCACCATCAAAAGTGATCCACATACTTGTAGAAATTCCACCTCAACATCAAGTATAAAATAGGAAGCACCAATCGCGTCATTGATTGCCTCAGCAGACCGCCAGTTGCAGCACTCACCACGGTGCTAGACTCTTGCGGCCATGAGACATATAGATGGACCCAACTCTATGAGACAAACCCTAACTTCGCCACCACCTACCAAATGTTGGGTGCAAACGCAGTTGTCGATAATTTCCATCTTCAAGATGGGTTGTTATGTCATCTGGGCCATATATGTGTTCCATCAAGTGAGCGAGAGAACTTGTTCTGGGAATCACACTATAGTCGGGTGGAAGGACACTTCGACGTCAAAAAGACAGTGGCGATGCTACAAAAACATTTCTATTAGTTGAAACTTCAAGAGGAGGTCAGCAAGTATATCAGGTCCTGGACTGCTTGCATTATTGCCAAACCGACCACTAAGAAACAGGGTTTGTAAACCCCTCTTCCTACTCCTGAAAATCCATTGGAATCCATCTCAATGGACTACATGTCGGGTCTCCTGTCCACCAAGTGGGGAAATGACTGTGTTTTTGTGGTTGTTGATTGGTTTTCTAAGATGGAAATCCTAGTTGCTTGCAAGAAGAGCATCACATCAGAGGTCACTGCCAAGCTCTTCTTTAAATGATTCTGGCTACATTTTGGAATCCCACAAAACATTGTCTCATATCGGGATAGTCGATTTATCAACACATTTTGGTCAAGCCTCTGGTCACTGTTGGACACCAAGCTCACCAAATCCATGGCCTTCCACCCCTAGATAGATGGCCAAACCAAGGTTGTAAATCGAATGATTGTGCATATCCTTCGTATGTATAATTCAAAGCAACCTCACACATAGGATGAGAGCCTTCCCTATGTCAAACATAGCTACAACTGAGCCCTACATAGCTCAACTGACCAAAACCCCTTTCAAGTGGGGTTGGGATTCCAACCATTGGGTCCCATATATGTTTCACTTCCCCTTTCAGTCACCTCGACCGACTCATCTCCTGCTCCAACTGAAGCTGACAAAGCCACCTGGTTCATTGAGAGGATCTAGCACATCCACCAATAGGTTCAGGATATCCTACAGAAGTCCAATGACAAGTAAAAACAATGCCATGATCAATATCAGGTGCCACATAAGATTCAAGTGGGTGACAAAGTTTGGTTGCACTTGCAGAAAGAATGCCTTACAAGACCGCATAGGAAGTTTCTCCCACTCAGTTATGGGTCGTATACTATCACCAAGGTTGTGGGGTATAATTATTTTGAGCTCAACATTCCTCCTTTCCTTGGCCTGCACCCAATGTTCAACGTGGATCTCCTTCGCCCTTATTTCCCACCATTATTGGACACCTCAAAAGTAGCAGAATAACTGACACCAATAGAGCTCAACCCCAACTGCATACAACAGGAATCCAATGACCATATTGTGGACAAACAGATCAAGGGAACTCGACAACAAAGGATCCAACTTTATCGAGTCATCAAAGAAGGGCATCTCCTGCACCAAGGCAAGTGGCTCACCCGGGGCCAAATTCAGCAGAAATTTCCTGATCTGATGGGGGACCTCAACGCAATGTAGACCATTTATTCCTAAGTAGGGAATATTTATGAACATTGATATCGGTGGCCACCCACCTTTTCCAACTAGCTCAAAACAGTTTTCTGACAATTTTGGCAATTTACAATTTTTAGTAGTTTTAACTTTCGGGGCCATTTTGAGGGCCTAAATGAAGGATTTTTGGGATTGATATACTCAATTATATATGAAGGAATTATTGAGACCCCAAAATGAATCTCCTCTATGATACCTTTCCAATGGGCTATCACACGCCTAAAACAGATATCGTATGCAAACGTTACGACCCCGGGAAGTTGATGTACTAACTTACCCAAATGGGGCCCACATGACTTTTGGCACTTCATCTCCTAGGGTTAGGTTTTTGGATGTCTAGGGTTTTTGGAATTATTTCTTATTGTAAAAAGGCCTTCAGAGCCTCATTGTAATCTTCTTGTGAATGCGTGCTATCGTCACATCTCTTCTCAGAGAAAAGCCACCACCATTCGAGAAAGCTTGTTTTCGCTGCATTTTACAGTTTCAACTTATTTCGTTATTGAATAGAAAACTAGTTTTATTGTATCTCTGTTATTTTTTGTTAAGAACATGTTAATAATCTGTATTCATTTCGTTCTTCTCATAAAATCCATATCATTGCAAGAGAATTAAAACCATGTGTTTCATTAAACTCTTCGTAGGGTACAGGAAACTAAGTTTTTGGTTGATTTTCAAGACTGCTCGTAACACTTTTGAATGTGGGGTTTGTGTCTTCAAAGGTAATGTATTTTTCATAAGGGATATGGGAGAAAATTTGTTGGATATCGATATTTTCAGAGGGCTAGTCGTGTGTGTGCAATGCATTTATGTAAGCCATACAATTTTAGGCCCTTCTTTTAGCACCAATTCTATTGACAAGGCGAAAATTTCCTGTGACAATAAGGGGTACTCCTCGATACATGGTCTTGATTAGACTATGCACCATTTGGTTTAGGAGTCTCGTCTCAATTCTGGACCGACTTCCATTACTATTTGTGAGGGTGAATAAATGGATGGTTATGCAAATGAAAGATGTAGATGAATACTATGTAAATGCATAAAATAAATCTAATCTACTTCTAACCTATCATATCGTATCAAAGACCAAATTATTGTAACCGAGTGAGATGAAGTGACACAAAAGTCTACAAAACCCTTTGATTAAATATTTGTCACAAAGGTACAAAGTTAGATAACACATGCATACAATTGTATAACTGGATTAGTCTAAATATTATTTCTACATGCATAACAAGCTCATGTTTTTAGGACATTAAACATGAAAAAGAATAAGAAAACTACAATAGTAAGATTGTTTTCTTAAGAAAATTTTATAAGAAAATCATGTTTTATAACCCATGTGGACAAAAAACATTATGCTGGAAATAGTTCACAGCAAACAACAATACACATAAGTTCTTCTCTCTATCAAAATCTGGCCCTGATGGATTTTCAATATTAGTTAATACAATATGCTTCCTTGAAATAGTTATTGAGTCTATACAATGCTTGAAACACCATTTCTAAATGGGATACCTCCTATAATTATAAAATTATTCATAACTCCCAAAATGACTTCTTATATTCTTCAAGAAGTCGTTAGAAAACTTTTCATATCCCCTTAGTAGTTGTTTGACATGTGTGACGATAAAGACAAAATTGAAGGTATTTCGAAAAATAAAAAATAGGATGTAGTTGACAATAGATTCATTTTTTTTCGGTATGCCTTATCTATGTGCTCTTTTATCAAATGTAAGTGGTCCACATATCTGATTGATTGTAAAGTGATATGAACAGTTGATATGTCAATTCCTCAAAAGTGACCTTATGCATGATTGTGTTGTCATTTTGATTCTACATATATTTTTCCAGAGTAGCCATGAATTCCTAGATCATGCTGCAGACTTTGGTGTGATGAATGAGGTGTTGGTCAATTAATTTTTTTGTCACCTTGGAGGTCAATTCAGTTACCTCCTTGCTGCGAATTGTACTTTGTTGTACTTTATCTATTAGTTGTTATGTGATAAGAGTCTTTCCAAGGTTTACAAGAGGAGGAAGATAAGACTTTCTTTTTATGTCTTGTGTCGCCTTCTGTAGTTGTGAACAAATTTCCATTGAAGTAATTGTTTCTTTGAATTCTCTCTACCCGTCCTACTGAAAGCGATGAAGAAAAAAAAGATCAACTTTCCTATCTACGCTTGAGGGAAGTGGAAGCTCGATCAATGCATCTAAATTTTCAATGATCCAGCTATCAATATCTCCTATTGTTTCTTGGATATTGTTGAAATGAGTGTTTTTGGCCTACACCTAGCTATGTTGTTCCATAATGGTGGTCATTGTCTCTTGGTCTTCTGAGTTGTTCTTCTAGCTCCCTAATTTGTACATCCTTTTCTAGGTTTAGGCAGTGTAGGTTCCTAAAATTTTCTTACATTGTCGTCATGAAAGCGATGTCAACAAATTCTATGGAGATTGGGTCTTCATTGAAGTTTTATGTCACTAGGATCTATGTAAGAACTGATATTGTATTACCTCTTATGACCGATACTTTCCTTGTTTTTTCTTGCGCTATCCTACCTATGGCCCTATCATATGTGAACTTTGCCTGCTTTGAATGGGGTACAAATCCATAGACCTATCCCACTGAATTGAGAATGTACACTAGAGCTTGTTGTTGCAAAGGCTTCTATCTCAGTTGTTGTCGCTTTTTCATCATCCTTACCTTTAGCTTTGGATTCAAAAAAAATTATTTTCTTTTCCACCACATCTTTTGTTTTCTTGTGCATATTTATTTTCTCCTTCTATTCTTCTATATTACTAGCTCTTCATATTTTTTTGATCCAAATTGCACTAATAAAGTTGGAACAAATGCCTTCACTGTTGACTCTTTCTCTGCTTTCTTCTTTTCATCCTCTCGTACTTTTTCTTCATCAACGATTATTTCAATGGGTTTTACATGTATTCTAGTAATTACTGCATCGTAGGTTTTGTCTCCACAATGGAACTCTTCCTCCTCCCATACTTATGAGGCATATTCCCAAGGAACTCCAAGATTATTAAAGTGTTCTTTGACTAGTTTCTTCAAGTTGTTCCTACTAAACATCACTTTTGTGAAATGGTATGAAATAAATGTATCCACTTCGTCTTGGGCCTATTTGGTGTTTTCAAATAAGTAGGTGCCAATACACAATGGAATTGGGGGGAATATAGATTTCTTATTCCAATAGAGTATTCCCCCGAGTTCGTTGATCACCATCTGGTAAGCTACCTCATGGAGCAGTAATTTTTTTGGGACAAATCGGGGTAGTAATTTAAGTAAATGTGGTTCTTTCATGGCCCTATATATCCTGATATATGTTCCATGATCCATCAAGCACCAATATCCTATTCTCATTATTACAAACAATTATTTTTCGGTCATACATGGGCTCGGCGAGTAGAAAATGAACTCGTACAATGCGGCTAAAACGTTATCAGAAATCTTGTGATATTCTATTTTGTATTTATTCTCCCATAATAATTTGCAGTATATGTGTATGGTTGGGTCTGTTGGTTGCCATGCCTAGCCCATTTTTAGGTATTGGTGCACAACACACATGATATCTGTGAGATATGAGGACATGTGAAAGTTTAGAAAAGTTCCATGATGTGCTTCCACAATTGATGTGATGGAATCTACTAAGTTTGCTGACAAAACGTCAACCCAATTGAAAGATGATCCTTCATCTGCCGAAGAATGAATCATGGGCATATATAATAACAATATTTTGTAGGCATATAGATCTCCATACAACCCACATAGCATGGCGACCATGTATTGATATGGTTTCCTTAGAAAGGTTATAGGGTATCCAACAGTTGTTCTAAGATTGAACTTATTTTTTGGTTTGTACTAGATATGGCGCATGTCTTTGGTTGCATGTTTGAACCTTCCGAGAATTTTTCTATCCATTTTTCATGTTTCTTTCTCTAGATGATAACACGCTACTAGATAAGCATGTTGGAATGAGGCTATAGGTTATCCCTGATCATTTCATATGTACATGTTTCCTAAGTCCATGTGTTTAAGGATCCAGGAAATGAAATCGACATAAGGGATTACAACAGTGAGGGTTTCTACTCTGTGAATCCCTAATTTCCTAATGTTCTTGAAAATCCTAAGTTCGTCTTGGTCATATGCATTGGTGATGAAGTTTTGTTTCTTGAACATTTAATAAATGTCACCCCACTTGATTTAATCTTCCCCTTTTTCCAGGAAGTCAGTTCTGTCATCAATCATTTCTCCTGTGACATTGGGTTTATCTTCATGCTAGAGGCCACTCCCAGAGGCCTCCGTGGTAGGTTCTTTTCTAGTAACCTTCTTCCTTGAAGACTGTTAAGGTTTAAGCTATTATTAGAGTTCTTTTCATTTCACTAGATAACAATAGCATAGATAGGATCACCGAGAAATACATAATCACAAGAGATACAACATTTATCCTGGGAAACCCTCATGTGGGAGAAAACCCAACAAACTTCCTTATTATAGATAGCCAATAAAATGCTGAGAGATAAATAAAAAAATATAGAAAGTCTTATCCCAAGAATGTGCCTCTCTCTCTCTCTCTTCTCCAACTACAACTCCGAACTTGTCTCTTGATGAAAAAGTGAGTGTGTGTCTAAGTGAGGCACTAGATTCCTTATTTATACAATTTTGGCACATGTGGAGGTGTCTTTTCATTGGCAGGGATGAATTCTTATTCTGGGTGGTTATAACCACCTTTAATATATATTTTGGGGCTGACTTCTTATTCTTCCTATTACAATTATGTTTTGAACAATTCATAAAAGGGGATTTGGTCATTTAAAATACCCAACATGATCAATCCGCAAAAGGGGGTTGATCTAATGAATAATACATCAATAATAATTAGAATTCTCTTTGCAGTTACATTATTTCAACACTCCCCCTTAACAAGAAGGGTATTCTACAACAACATCCGGTGAGAGAGAGGACATCATCATCAAAAACATCAAGTCGGTAAGAGGACATCATCATCAACAACATCTTGGAACATTGACTGGCATATCTATAAATCACCAGAAGTTTTTCTCATCGGCAACATCGTCATTCACAATGGAATGAAATCATCATCTGCATCAATATGGATTAGTATAAAACTAATACATTATCATCACCACAACACGAGTCTGGTCACATCATCACAGCATGAGGCTGACACATCATCACTACATGAGGTTGGCACAGTTCACAACAATTAAGATGGAATCACAACGCAACAATTAAGCTGGAATCACAACACAACTGTAGACATTTCTAGGTCCTATCAGCTGTCTTCTTGGTCTGTCTTTGACCAAGCTAAGACTCTAAGTTTCTTGTTGTCATATAATTTAATTTCTGTTGTTTTATAAAATCCAACTGTAGTTTTTGTTTTGTTGATGTGCTATGGTTGTTGTCTCTATTTGGGTGCTCTTGCAAGTAGTTTTTATGTTAGGAAAAATACATACATGCTTCCAAATAACAACAACACACCTAAACTGTCTTTTCTGCTGAAATATGGACAGATGTAAGAGCTAATAAACAACCACTAAAATGCATGTGTAGACACAGGTATTTTTGGTCACATGACCCTGGATAAAACCCCCCCGGGGAAAACCAGTTTTGAGATATAATGTATATATGAGGTAGAGATAATATATTTTACAGTAAACAAAATACAATAAGAACCTGGTACAATAGCAATTCCAGAATGAAGAAGATATCCAAGCTCTAACTGCCAGATGCACAAATAGATGGTGCGCCCCCTCTGAAACTGCCAGATCTGCTCCAGAAATCCACTGATATGTCAGAATGGAAAACCCCTCCACATGAATGATCCTCCTACTGCTTTCCTCACTATGCAACTGACATCAAGGAAAACTGATGGCTAGAAATCCCTCCAGGTGACAAACAGCCTGCCAAAGCCATGCGCCCTCCTCTGCTGAAGAATCCCTCCAATAAA